>DVXP01002013.1:0-13590 GCA_018235645.1 Junonia grisea | reverse complement strand
CTACAGTATCGGCATTACGGTTTGTTAGGCTCAATTAAAACGAAACATCGAGTTCATTAAGTCTTTATTATCTTAATAATAAATTAGAAAACCTTTAAATTTAATCTGTTTAATATTTGTAAAGTTTTTTATGCGATTTAATGGTATTTTTTATATTTTACGATATTGTGTTACTATAAACAAATTAAAAAAAAAGCAATAAATAATAATGTAAAATTTCAAATTGTTTTTATTATGCCGTGTTAACCCGCACGTGGCTAGAAAACTGGCTAGAACACTGATTTAGAAGTGGAGTTTTAATTCCACTGCTAAGATGTAAAACCTTAGAATTTTAAAATTCTTTAAATTCTAATAGTTCAATTTAATTCCTTATTTTGTGGCTTTTATTTGTGCACATTTCATTTCGCCAATGTCACGTGGGGTAGAAAAAGCACAATGGAGATTTTGTACGGTGGGGTCGAGAATCCAGACCAAATTAAATTTTAATAACACCCTAAAATAGTGTGAAATTATTTGGTTAACCCTTCACCTGAAACAACACAAATATTTGATAAATATTTACATATATATTACAATAATTCTTGTATTTACAATTTAATTAATTCTAATAATATAATGCTAATTCTAAAAATACATAAATACATATGTATATATGTTTTCAATAGGATAAAGAAGCGTATAATAGTGAACAAGAACGTGACGCCGCTGACGGCGCGCCCCGACCAGTGCGAAATCACCATCGAGAACTGCTGCAACATGAACATCTGCGAAACGGTGAGAATCCATTACAAATACTTTTTTTTTTGACGCAGGATAAATCTTCATAAATACCCGACTCCTGGGGGGAGGTAGGGTTATGTGAGATTATACTCACTAAAACCCCGCGGCATTTCCCGTGCGTTGCTCCGCTCGTGGCTTGCAGAGCCCTTCTCAGGAGGGTGAGGAATGGTCTCGCCCTCCCTACACCCCTCGCTGGTGCGTACACCGGCAGTCCGGGGCCATACCGGACTGCGGTCCTCTCTCGGGCGTATGAAAACGGATGCGTGAGACCCCCATCTCACGCACCCACGGCCGGACCATTATAAATACTTATATACTTATCTTCATTCTTAAGTTATTGGAAGAACCTTGTAAAAGTCCAGGTGAAATGCCAGGAAGATAATGAAAAGGATTACGACATTAAACTAGGCCATTCTTACAAGTTACAACTTAGTTAAATAAGTACGAATATTTTGAATAGACTTTCATTCGAGAAGTAATAAAAACTCCATTTTTGAGTGAGTTTTTTCCACGTGAATAATTTAAATCTGTGTTCAAATACAAAAGTTCAAATTAGGAACGTATTAAAGACGCCAACTAAGCATTGAAAGATCTTTGAAGTATATTATACATTATACATACAACGATTTTCATTTTATATAATATAATTGTGTTTTCTTCATATTCGCAATAAAATATAAAACTTACTTTTACCTGTGTGCCTGTGTCTTACGTATCTAATAATATGCATAATATCATACGCATATTCACATCTACTAATATTTATTTGTGTAATCCCATTAATTTTTTTGTTCGAATTAGCAACTTAAATATACAAAATATGTTTTAAGTGTTCACAGAAATTTCTAAATCCGATTTTCAAATTATTTATCACTTCCAATTTAAAATAAAATGAAACAGACATTAAATTTAATGTTCTTGCAGTATTATTAAGGTTCCTCGTAGCAACCATTTAACCACGAATTGGCGTGATATCGAAAGCCTTGTTAACTTCAGACACATTCGTTGCAAATGTATGACATCGTCATGACGGCAGTGACAAGTACTCCCATTATAAAATTGAGTTAAAAATAAAAAAAGTCAATAGTTTGATTATAAAAAGTGTTTAATAAACATATTTTTGTTACATTAATACATACGCATATTAGTGAAGTGCAATAACTTGAAATAATAGTGTAAATTACAAATATATATTTACAAAGAACAGTGCGATAATAAAGAACTGGACAATCAGCTGATCGTATGTACCCCCTAAAGTGTAAACATTTGTTTTGCAAAAGACACTAGTTATATACAATGGTCATTAACTTAATTGTAATCATTAACTAGAAGTAATCTATATATAGCAAGTAAATATAGTGCGTTAAAGGATATTATTTAGATTAAATTATAAATATTACAGTTAAAACTAATTTACAACGACATCTGTTAGATACAGCTTACAATATTAGCATATCACATACTATGGCTAACAAGTGTTATCAATGTGGAAAGTTCCTGTCACCAATAGATGGCGTGAAATGTTGCAAGTGCACTTCAGTATTCCATCGAGGATGTACTAATATAAGCCCTAACTCACGCATATCAGCCAAATGGTTATGTCGAAGTTGTTCAGAAAAAGGTAATACAGTGAACCGTATCATTGACAGCAGTAAAACTAAGCCAACTACTCCCACTGAGAGTCCCCTAAGCTTAAATGTAAATCCAGCGGAGGAATACTTGGATGCTGACATGGGAGAAACCAGCGCCAATAATACCCTGGTGCAGGAAATAAGGCTTCTTCGGCTCGAAATGGCGACATCTCGCCAAGAAATGGCGAAATTGAACTCAACTATGAGTGAGTTCAATAATAGAATTAATAAAGTCGAGGAACGTATGACAGCCCTGGAGCAACAAGTCTCGAATCATAATATCGAACGCGACAATTCGCAATTATTGCAAACCCAACTACAGCAATTAAAAATAGACCTAAGCCGAAGAGAACAGGAGAGTATGTTAAACGACATACAAATCAGTGGGCTACCCGAACAACAGGGTGAAAACCTCTTGCACCTGTGTCAGGTTATCACTAAAAAAATTGGCACCGAAATCGACGTCCGTGATGTAGTTAGCGCCGAGCGAGCCGGACCAAGGCGAAGCGTAGCACTCAATGGCGAGCAGGCGCGTCCGAGGCCCGTAGTGGTCAGACTGGCGCGGCGAACACTGAGAAACGATATTATACAAGCGGCCCGAGTGCGGCGCGTTATAGATACGTCGGGCATCATGGAGGGAGCGCCGAAGCGCATCTACATTAACGAGCGGTTAACGGCCACCAATCGACAGCTATTTCACAGGGCCAAAGAAGAAGGAAGGAGATGTGGTTGGCGTTACATATGGTCCAGAGATGGAAAAATATACGTGCGACGCGAACCAGGTTCATCCGCCCACCGAATTTGGACTGATACGGACATTAATAAAATTTTTGGTGCAAGTCCGGTTGGCACAAATATAATTTAAAATTAAAAAAATATTTATACGTTCTAGCTAAGCACAGTTTTGGGTACTCATTAGTTCTTATTATTATTTTATTATATTCAAATTTTTTGTTTTGTTTTTTACTTTTTATTATTAAAACACTTATTTACATAATGTATCTAGTAAATGATATCAATATAGAACAATATATGGTGGCTTATATTAACATGAATGGCATTACAAGAGAGTTAATTATAATTGTAGTCGTGTACTTGGCGGATGTGTTCCTCTATATATCAATTACGTGTTGCTACGAAAACTTTATTCATTATAATACTGAGGCACAGAATAAAACAATTAGTACTATCGAAATACGGAGTATATATTATAATTATTATGATAAATATTTTTATTTAGTATTATTTTCTTTAACATTACATGTCGAATTATGTATATATCTATATCCTAATAAGTCTATGTATAAAATAACTAATATTATACAAAAATGATCAGAGATAAAAGGTTTAGAGTTGGTTTTTTTAATCCGGGCTCTTTGGGCACCCACCATGAAGAAATAGTTGTTTTAATGGAGCGTCACGATGCAGATATTGTTGCATTAAATGAAACATGGCTACGTCAAGGCGAAGATAGCAAAGCTCCTACGATACCCGGATATCGCCTACGTCACATACCGCGAGCACTGACAAATTCACGCTCTCGTGGTGGGGGCGTTGGCTTTTACATCAGGCAAGGATTGACAGTGCGTTATCTCGACTTTCCGATGATGTCGTCGATTGAGCAAATGTGGTTGCGCATTAAGGTTGGCAATAAAATAGTTATAGTTGGTACTGCGTATCGCCCTCAGTGGACAAATACCTCACTATTCTTATCTGCGCTAACAGAAACAATCGGCTCTCTGCCCTTTTACGATTATATATTGCTACTAGGTGACTTCAATATAAATTTTTTAGATAAACAGGCAACGAGTAGGCTAGGTTTGGATCGTTTTTTAGAAATACATAACTTAAAACAGTACATAACTGAGCCAACGCATTTCACTAATCAATCAGAAACATTGCTCGATCTTGTTTGTTCGAATACTCCCATTGATCATATTCGGTTAGACTTAGTAGTCGAAGTTAGTGCTCATGCCTTTATTTCCTTCGAGATAAAAATTACGAAAGATAAGATCCCACCAAGAAAGATCATTATTAGGCCATTAAAAGATATCGACACTGGACAATTAAAGGAAGGATTAAATGCTCTTGATTGGCAGAATGTGGACTCAGAGAATGATATAAATGTCATGGTCGAAATATTTACTAATAATTTACTATGGTTGTATAATTTACTTTCACCGATCAAGACGGTCTGTGTCAAGGAGCATAAGTATCCCTGGATAACATATAACATTAAATTACTAATGAAACGCAGGGATGAAGCCCATCTCAGGACTAGGTATGATAATACAGATTCATGTAGAGATTATTATAAAAATCTTAAGACCGAAGTTACGGAAGCGATCGAAAGGGAGAAATCGGTATATTTTAACACTTATGTGAATTCGAATCTTCACAAATCTGAACAGCTTTGGAAACATTTATCAAGATACGTGAAAGTTACTCAAAAACGCGATTATGAGATTCCAGAAAATCTCCGAGATGCTGATGTAATAAATAGACATTTTCTAAATGCACCTGGGAATCATTATGTGACGTTAGAAACGATAAATTATTACGAAGAACACAGTCATAGTACATCAGTATTTACCTTAGTACCAACTAACGAAACCGCTGTCTTAAACATAATACGCTCATTAAAATCAAACGCAATAGGTATTGACGGTATATCTCTGGATATGCTACGATTATCGCTGCCGGAAACTTTACCCATTATTACTAAGATAATGAATACTTCTATATTGACAAATACATTTCCAGCACAGTGGCAAATAGCGATAGTAAGACCTATCCCCAAAAAAGATAATATCTCGGATGTCAATGGGTTACGGCCTATTAGTATCTTACCGTGTTTGTCAAAAATATTAGAAAAAATTGTATGTACTCAATTATCAGAATATTTAGAGTCAAATGACATACTACCTAACTTACAGTCGGGCTTCAGAAAGCATTATGGCACCACTACCGCCTTAGCTGATGTAACAGATAATATATTAAGTGCGCAAGATGAGGGTAAGGGTACTATTTTAGTTTTATTAGACTTTTCCCGGGCGTTTGAAACAATAAATAGACCTTTGTTTATAAGTAAGCTAAAATATTATGGGTTTAGCCTAGATACAATAAAATGGTTCTTAAGTTATTTAGGAGACCGTAAGCAGATTGTTGAGCTGATGTCTAACGATGGCACAAAAACACTCTCAGAATGTGTCTCCGTTAATAGAGGCGTGCCCCAGGGCTCTATACTAGGCCCCATAATTTTCGCACTGTACTGCGCAGATATAATTAATAAAATTAGGTTTTGCAAATATCATATATATGCTGATGATATCCAACTATACATTTCATTTAAGCCAAACGAAGCAAGTACCGCTATTAAAAACCTAAATGAGGATCTTAGACGCATCACAGAATGGTCAGACTCACATACATTAGTATTGAACCCAGAGAAAACTAAATTTATGATATTAGGTACAAGTCATCAAATTTTTAAAATTAGCCAACAAAATCCATTAATTCAAATCAAAGGAAAAACAATAGAAAGAGTTATGGAAGCACGAAACTTAGGTTTGTTGATGGACGATCGTTTGAGGTTTGAAAACTATGTAACTGGGGTCGTTAGGAATTGCTTTTATCGATTAAAAATCCTTTATAGAATAAGAGATTATCTTAATACTGAGGCTCGACTAAAGCTATGTGATTCCCTAGTTTTATCTAAGTTCAATTATATGGATACAGTTATTGGTCCAAGATTGTTGACGCGCACCAAAAATCTTATTCAGCGTGTACAAAATGCATGTGCCAGATACTGTTATAAAATACCACCCCGTGCACATGTCACTCCGTATCTCAACAGGGGGAGGATGTTAAAAATGGAATACAGAAGTCAACTACACTTTGCAACTTTACTCTTTGGAGTTATAAGATATAAGATTCCTCCATACTTGTACAGCAAATTGGGCTGGTTCTCTGACAATTACAAATATCATTCAAGAGCGTCACCGGATCGGTTAATAATACAACCTTACAGATCAGCCGCTTTTGAGGGTAGCTTTCGTCACAATTCCACGAAAATTTGGAATAATATACCACCTCCTATTCGATTTTCACAAACAACTAACACATTTAGAATAAAGTATAAAATGCATTTGCTTAAATTACAATTAAAGCTACCTTCTAATAATAATTGATAATATTTTAATTACGTGCACACGTCCGTGGAATCTAAGAATGACGCCGCCAGCAACCAAATGCAGGAATAATCTGCCACCCTCTCTCTTCGTAACCTGAAACAATCGAATTTTGTTAGATTTAAACATATATATTACATTAAACACAGGTATATGTGTGTGTATGTATATAAGTATGTATATGTATGTGTATGTATATGTATGTATGTATATAACCATATCATAAATTAAATAATTTGATATTAATATATTTTCAAATATACCTGACATGATATGGCCATCAAGCTGAATGCAGATTGATACTCCAAGGCTACATTGGCTGCGGCGCGTCTGCTCCCACTGTAGGCTTCTAGGACCTGGTTCTTATAAAGATTTTATTTCGCTGTCCCTAAAAAAAAGGTAAAAAAATAAATATAATAAATTATTGCTATGCCCCTACAATACTTGAAACATTCTTTTGTCGACATAACTTTTTTATTTTTGGTTTTTTTTTTTTTTGTTTTCTCTCTCTCGTCGTCTATAAAAATAATAGCAATAAAATTGGATATCGATGTTCATAGTTTTTTACATCAAATAAATAAAGTAAATAATTTGTTTTTTACTTCCTTAAGTTATTAGTATTACCATTCAACACTTACCGGTATTCAAAATCTTCATCTGTTGTTGTCGTCTAGGGATAACACCGGCCGCCATGACACCCTATGGCGTGATCACTGAGGCGAGACGGGAGCACGATAACACTATAATATTAATTCGCTACCGATCTATACTATAGTATTAGTAATTTAATTATTCACCTTCGAATAATAATACTTATATATTATGCATTTTGTCCCGATTTTGTGGTCAATTGTATATATTTACTATCTATGATATTTATATATTTACGTATTTTAATAATTATTATTATTCTTGCTTTCTCGCTTACACGGCTGACGGCCGTCCGCCATCGTCGCACGGAGGCCTCTGAGCTGAGAGCTAACCTAACACTAAGTGGTTTTTCCAGTTTAGGATAGATTATCTCGCCACCTTATAAATTTATATTAATTATTAGAAAACAGCCTTTCTTGTTTTAGGTGTTAAGTCCACTTTAGGTTAAGGAATACTCTGTTAATAAAGTTGTAATTAAGTTTTTGGATGAAAATATTGGTAGATATAATTTTGTAATGTGCCTAGGTATATTATTTTATTGTTTTAGGTTATTAGTTTTTTTTTCTCTTGTTTCACTTTTTGTTATGTAATTCAGGTCTGCTTTTAGAAATTAGTTTTGTCACTGCACGTCATGGATGAAAAGGCTGCCACTGAAAACCAGCTTCTAGGTATTTCCTAGGTTATGCTGAGTGGTATACCTTTTTGGGACATAAGCTGCAGGACCTTTTATTATTACTTTCTTTTTTTTTTAAGTTTTTGGTTCTGAATATGTTTTGTATTTTTTTTTATATTTTTGTTTTGATTTTTTTTTTATCTTCCATGTATCTAATATTTTATGTCCCAAATAAAGATTTACTTTACTTTACTTTACTTACTTTACTTTACTACTAGACTATATAGAGACGTCTTTAGCTATGCGATAATTACGTAAATTTCAATCATATTTATTTATACAAAGAACTTCGTTCGAAGAAAATGGGAGTCTATTCTCCCACACTCAACGCTCACATTCTCCTAGATCTAGGAGAATGCGGGCTGTTGAGGATCCTACGGTCCTGTGTCGGGGGTCCTAAACGCACAACACAAACCCCAAAACCCAAATACAACATAAACATCCGTATGGTCTATGCAGATGTTGTCATGAGCGTCAAGATACGTTATGTCATGATAATAATTGTTTGTTTGTTTGTAAATTATTTGATTTTTTTGTCAAAACATTCTGAATTTTTAAGAAAGAGTGGAGACCGCGTCCTGGCAAACGTAGTGTAGGAAACGCCCGCCGGCCCGCTGGACTGACGATATACGCAAGGTTGCCGGAGCGGGCTGGATGAGGGTTGCGAAGGGTTGTTCGGCGCACACTTGGGGAGGTCTATGTCCAGCAGTGGACTGCGATTGGCTGACGACGAACAGCGAATACTTCCATTAAACATAAGTTTGTCTAGAAACAAGAGTTCGAAACCTACTAAAAATATGAAAACAACACAATAAATTATCATAATATGTGCCATATGTGCTATAAACATAATAATGTTTACAGTTTATCGAAACAAAATTATATTAACACGGAATATTTCTGCTCTCTGTGTAACGTAAGGAGTAGAAGAATTTTTATCGTCACATACAAATCGACAATTGAATGTCAATGAACAATAACCACTTGTAGTGCACTTTAACAGAAATGGTAAATAAAATAATAGTGAAAATAATAATAGCAAGAAGTTTTACAGAAAAAAAATATTTTTATAATTTGATGTTTTAAATATTGTCTCTATATTCTTATTGCTAGATATTTTGAAGAATTGATGATAAAGGAAAATTAAAGCGTTTTAAATATGAAGATTAAACATGTCATTGTCTTATTCTTCAGCAGATCTATATTTTAAAACTGATCTAATTTTTTTACCGTGAGAGACCCATGCATTTGCACGAATGGGCCGGCTCGACCGGAGTGATACCAAGGCCTCACAGAAAACCGGTGTAAAATGACACTTCCACATTAATTCCCCATCCATTCTTCCTCCATACCCCCTAAAAGGCTGGCAACTCATTTTGTAGCTCCTTTGGCGTTGTAAGTGTCCATGGGCGACAGCATTTACTTACCATCGGGTGATCTGTCAGCTCGTTTGCCGCCCTATACCAAAAAAAAACACCCCATGCTAAAATCTCACTTTTAAGTCCCCACTAAAAATTAACTCTCATTAAATTTTGGAATTAAAACGCTTGTGATAGACAGACGCTGTTGTCAGGAATATTAGCAGTAGAAAAATATTTCGAACTTTGACAGACAAAAGAGGTAGTAGTTATATATGTTTTGTTAATTTTATTATATTACTGTTAAATGGGTATATCTTAAGTACATACTGGTAAATAAAAATTGTGCAATTGTCTTGTCATGTTACTTATATTAATTTACTAATTTTAAATTACTTATTTTTTACTTATTGAGTTTTGTGTACTTTTTGTAAAATGGATTTAAACTGAACCATTAAGTTGTTATAAATTATAAATTATGGTTTCTGTATAAAGAGCTAGAAAAAAAAAAACACAAATTCTATAGAAATAAATTACGTTGCGTTTTCATAAAGTACTTTTGCAATGTCCGTGTCAAAGAGCAATAATAATAAACTCCATACAAGAAGTATTCGTGTGAGCAATTTATAAAAATAATTACAAACAGAAAACACCATGCAATTTGTAATAGGCTATTCTTAAACTTTAAAATGTCAATTCGTGCCAATCATCCATAATTTTTAACACGCTTTTATTGGCTCAGGATTCAGGATGTATGTATGTATGTACCGGAATCTTTGAGCTCAATTTTCGCCAGTTTTGAGAAATCCGATAAGTTTGAAGCTTTGCACACGTGTCAAGTGTGGATGACAAAGCAATAATTTGATAACAGTTTCCCGTTATCCTTATTAGGACTCTGTAGTGGAGTGAAAGAGACTGAGCTAGCGCGCGATCTGCGCATGACTGCAGTTTCGGGCTTACTCTTTCGGACTAAGCGTGTTTTTTTAGTTTTTTTAAACCATTATAATTATTATTGTTGTGTTTATTACTCGATGGTAAGCGATATTTTATGTACATTTGGCATTTGATAAAGCTACTTCTTTTTAATCCTTTAGTTAGCCAATAGTTTTGTAGTGTTTTACGAGTAACTTTAATGCGGATTATTAGAAAACACAAATCAAATAAACGTATTAAGTATGTAGGATTAACATTATATGGATTTCGAGCACCTCCTTTTTTAAAAGTCGATTAAAAGTCAAGCCATCCTTTCTAATCTCAAACGATCTAGCGAATTTCTTACAAGGTTAGTTTAAATTATACAAAATTACGGCAATATTGTCTCGAGTGTTTTAAAACGACCTGTTATTAATAAAATCGATGGTCCCTTCTTTATAATTTTAGGCGACGTTAATGCGCCTTAAAGATTTCGAGTATATTTTCGTCTTGTTTACGATTTTTGTTCATTATACCGTTTTGTGTATTTCGTTGTCGATGTTTTTAAGATTTGTCTCATTACGGAGACGTCAAAAATAAATAAAATAAAAAGAGATAATTCGTAAAAACTGGAATGTAGTCCAATATAGCCTACTTTCCCCTATATTCATGACTGTGTGCTTGTTTTTATATATAGGTTTAATAAATAAATATTGATTTAATAATAATTAATAATTGGAGTCTACGATGAAGCCAGACTCCAATTTATTAAACCAATTTTAATATTTTTTATGCCTTTTCTTGAATTTATAACATAAAAAAATCTTTTAAGTTTGCAACACATTTGTGAACAATTCTGGTCTGAATTATCTCATTTATCTTTTAAAAAACACATCCATTTTAGTAAACAACATTATCAACTCTACCAAAAACAATTTCTCCACCCCCAATATCCTACATCCGATCTCTGAATAAAGTCGCGGACACACGGCCATTCCTCAAAATCCTCGTTACAATAAGGCCGGGGACACACGTGCGGGTATAAATCACGCCAGCGGTTGATTTACAGCGCGTGCACTGTTGCACTTATTCGTCTGGTTACCATTGTTCCATTGGTTGAGAATTTTGTTTGTTTAGTATTAATTTTGATTGTTATACGGGATTTAGTAAAGTAAGGAAAAGAGACGGTAAATGTCCCACAGCTGGGCAAAGGCCTCTACTTTTAAGGAGAATGTGTAGAGCTTAATTCACTACGCTGCTCCACTGCGTGCGGATATACATGTGTCAGAATTTCTTTCGCCACATGCATGTTTTCTCATGATTTTTTAGTTCATCGCCAAGCACAAGATGAATTTATGCACAAGCACATGAAATGTCAGCGGTGCTGGCAGGAGTTTGAACCCGTAACCATCTATTTAGATCGTCTCAGCTTCGTGTTTTAGTGTTAGATAGATTTTAAGATATGCTTTTATGCGTCACTTGTTAAAAAACACACACACGCACACACATGCACAAAACAAATATTACACGGGGTACATTATTTCAATTTGTAATTAGGATATAGTGGATATTTTTATTGTAATGTCATTCTTATAAGAAGTTTCCATCATTTTTTGTTATAGTAAGAATTTTGTAAACCCATACATTTTTCCATATTTCTATTTCAATTACGTAAAAACAAAATTTTCAGTAACACGACCGAACTACATTTACATATACACATATAAACACAAAATACTTACACACAATTTACAATAATATTAACAACGCGACCGGTTTAAATATATGAACACGTGTTCCAGTCATATAAATTACTTCCAGTCATATAAGTACTGTTGGATTACTGTTCACTGGGTAAAGCCTTGCATACACTGATGGATGAATGAAACTAAATAATAAAGAAAACAAATGACCTTTATATCGTGAAAAAATCAAACACGAAATCGACGATAGCATGAATGACAAGATAAGACCAAAAAACTGAAAAAAAAAAACAAAATGGCCGATATCGGAAATTATGTCTAAACTGATTAACTGTATCGCTGAATAGGCCTTTAAAAATCCGTCTAAGCCTCTAAAGTAAGGATTCATATATCTGTTTTTAGTCAAAATTATAATGATTTAAAGATGGCTCCCTACGATTTATGGTTGTTTACTTTAATTTACAATAATATTAACAACGCGACCGGTGTAAATATATGGACACGTGTTCCAGTCATATAAATTACTCGCAGTACAAGAACTGTGGTACTAGTGCTGGTGGATTACAGTTCACTGGGTAAAGCCTTGCATACACTGATGAATGAAAAAACAATAAAGAAAAAAATTGTTATGACAGCACAAATGTCAAAGAAAGCGTCAAATCAAAATGGCCGAAATCGGACGCCATATTGTGAAAATGAATACAATAAAAAACCCATGAACTATGGTAAACAATATATAGTTGAATTGGTATTTAAAAATCTGTCACAGGTTTCTCATACATATTTTTAGTTGAAAGTAAGTAAGTTTTAAAAAGATTTAAAGTTGGTTACTTTAAATCGTGATATTTACGCATTTAAACATTAAATACAATAATATTAATAACGCAACGGGTTTAAATATAATAACACGTGTTCCAGTCATATAAATTACTCTCAGTACACGAACTGTGGTACAAGTGCTGTTGGATTACTGTTCACTGGGTAAAGCCCTGTGTACACTGATGGATGAAAATAAATATTTAAGTAAATTAAAATACGCTTAAATTACGTCACATGGTGTTTGGTTAAAATTGACGACGCAAGTGTTAAGAAAATCTTGTAAAGGAAAAATTATAATCCCTGCTGTTGGACTCTAGAAAATTGAGGATCTACGAGTATTTCAAATGTGGTATCGTTGAATAGGCATTTAAAAATCATTTGTAGTTTACTCAAATCGTTTTCAAATGAAATTACGAAATCAGGGTAAAACTCAAAATATACTTTATTCATGTTTGCTATGTAGGAACTTTTAAATCGTCAATTTACGTATCATTTATTTACCTACCACCGGTACGAAAAGTACGAGTAGCTTCAAGACTTTGAATTCCAGTCATTTCACCATAGAATATCATATTAAAAACCGGTTTAAGTCTTCAGTTAAGTAAAGTCGCAAAGTTTAAAAACGTGATATTTCCAGCTATAAATCACGCAGCGTGTATTATTTACGACGCGCCGCGGCAGTGCACGTTTTTGTCTTATTGCTGGAATCTTTTCAGGATTAAGTAGTTGTGTTGGGTTTGGTTAGGAATTATTTTGTTATATAAAGTTGTTAATGCGAAATGTTTTATGAAAGTTTTGACCGTGGGAGAGCCATGCATTTGCACGAATGGGCCGGCTCGACCGGAGTGATACCACGGCCTCACAGAAAACCGG
>DVXP01002012.1:0-13595 GCA_018235645.1 Junonia grisea | reverse complement strand
CCTGCGGCTCGGGTGACAACTATGCACCCGGGCAAAAATGTCCTGTTTTCTTCCCTTGGTTAATAATATACTATTAAAGACTTATTTTTAATTAATCGATTTTAAAAATACAACCTGTGTTTTTAATTTCCACCCATTCCATTATACAAGCTCGACAACTTAGGGGTCATTCAAGTATTACGTAATGCAGTTTGGGGGGAGGGTAGGGTCTTGTAAAACGTTACGGTGCGTTATGGGGCCAGGAGGGGGTATAACAGCAACGCGTTACGTAACGACATAATTGTGATTTTTAGATGAAAATGCTCTCGAAAATTATAGTGCCCATTTTCTCCTAAAAATTTTGGTAAAATGTTACGTAACATCTAGGGCGAGGGGTACAGAACAACGTTACGGTGCTTTACGTGTGGGGGAGGGGGGTCTAAAATCTTCAAAAATTGCGTTACGTAATACTTGACCGGCCCCTTACCTACCAAGTTATCCACTAGGTAAATTGTCAGCACCAGAGGAACCACATATTTTATCGTCTTAAAAATGTGGTTTAATGTAACAAGACAGTAATTAATTGATAGTAAAGAATTTGCAGTCCAGTGAAATACGTAATAAACAATTTTTGTTTCGTGAATCAGGAGGATCCCCCAGCTACGGCACAGCGAGCGGCACGGGCTCGGTGCTGGGCGAGGAGTACGGCGAGGCGGGCGAGGCGGACGCGGGCGGCGGCGCGCTGCCGGCCTTCAGCGCGCGCTTCGGCGGCGCCTTTGCCAGCACCTCGCGGCCTTCCACCGTGTATGGATCCGCTGCACTGCCTGCTAACGCGTACGCGCAACCCGTGAGTAACAGCCTTTTTTATAGGATAGGGGCAAACGAGCTGACAGATCACCTGATGGAAAGTGAATACTGCCGCCCATGGACACTTGCAGCACCAGAGGTGCCACAAAATGCGTTGTCGGCCTCTTACGGGGATATGGATGGGGAATGGATGGGGAAGGGGTGGGGAATTGGGCCTCCGGTAACCTCACTCACGCGACAAAACGCGACGCAAGCGTCATTTTAGTTTTATGAGTAGACGACCATTTTTCACGACCATTGCCACTGTACTACCTACCCCTGTCACATCCAACCCCGGTCTCCCCTAATACCAATACAAAAACTGTTTCTGTTTCCTTGTCAAGAGGAGCGCTGACTTCCTCTCCGCAACTCACCGTTCCAACTTACTGTTGTCCAACTCTCAAGTATCACTTAAGGTGACTATCGTCGACAGGTAGTCGTTATACTTTTCCATTATGTTAGTATTAAGTAAAAGTAGTAGTTGGAACGGAAATTCTTACGTTTACTTACTCATAGGTTATGCCATATCCAAGTCAACTATGGCCTTTCAGATTAACTAATAGGCACACGTGTATCTACGCCACAAACATCAGTTCATCATAAATTCGGAATGTAAAAAAGTGAATTTAGGTAATAACCTTGTTTTTGTTAAACAATTACCAAAATTGGTGACAAATGTAATACGTGAACCAACTTAATAAAAATTAATATCCACTTAAATTCATCAGATGTGATAACGTTCTTCCAAATTACCTCTGCGACACAAATTAGCTTAAAAACGGTGTGTAGGTATGAGGTTATATTTCACGAGTAATTTTCATAGTAACGTCGTTAAGTTACGTTGAACCTCGTCAGCAGCAGGTTCCGTCAGGCTGATAAGCGCGTGCGCAGCCACGCCTGACGACGTACATCGCTGCTCGCAATCTATATGCGATTACTATTGACAATTATATTCATGTCATTACCATGAGACGCGTTCCACTCGAAGACTAATTTCAGGAACATAATAATTACATTATTCAATGGAACTTCGTAATTAACCAAGCGTTAACTTCAATTCTCAATTTAAAATTTATCAATTTTATCACGACTGCCTTTGCGTTTTAGTTCTGCGGCTTTTGAGTTTTCGCTAAATTAGTCATTTTCTGCATAAACACAAGATTGTACAAAACTTATTTGAAACAGAACTTTGCAAAAAATTCAAAGAATATGGAATAGTATTGCGTGTTATCGAGATAAGATACCATTTGTGGAAGACGTAATCCGTTTTGGTAAAGCTTTGGTTGAACAATAGCTGCGAGTTGTGATTAGTCAGACCTTCTTTTGTTTGATTTAACTAGTTTAGAGGATATTATCAGCGATGAGGACTAGAAAGTTCCCTTAAAAAGCGGATTTTTGAAGTAACATTTCTTAATAATTCTATTTTTATTAGTTATCGTTTGCTAATCGATTTAAACGGAAGGTAACCAAAAAATTCTCATGTTAACGACGTATTCTGCACAGCTTAAGACATTATGAAATGTGAATCCCATTTAATGTAGAATATAATGAAAACCAAAATTATCCATCGCATTGAAAAAATATATAAAATACATATTTTATTTTAGACTTAATAAGTTGGAGCATTTAGAGCTTTTTTTCTTGGATGTGTTGGGACTTCAATTTAGAAAACCCTTACTGGGCGACATTAAGGCAAATAGTGGATAGAATTGTCTAGGTACATCTTATCTTAATTAATAAGATTTATCTATTTAGTCTTGTTGCATTATTGGTTAAATGTTTAAAATAATCTATTCAGTGTAGTGCCATGAAGTATGGTAAGAATGTTGTATATTTTTAATTTCAGGACGTTTGGAGTCTCGACAGCCGACGGCCGCAGCTATCCGCCGCCGCCAGCCTCTCAGCCAGTGAGTACACTACTCAGAGCACATTGTTATTGTTACCGACGTCAAACGATTACACTAATTAAGCTATATTATTCAGATACTGGAATAAAAACAACATCGTCCGATGTTTATTATAATGATGAGATTGTTAATATTAAGAGCGAATACTTTGAGCATACCATGTGTGCACGTAGTGCGTGCTGGTCGCACGCGCCGACACGTCGCGAACACGCGCATGATTCACAGCACTTGTTTACAATCGTGTTCTTTGTCCATTCGACAGATCCCGCTCAAACAACGCATTAAACGACAATTGTGCACAAATATACACTTAAATGATCGTGCAAAGGTAATTTTTATGAGTCAACAAAAAAAAAATACACTCTTCCAATTTTAACTCACCGATGTTGCTGTTTTAGTTGAGACAACAAATGCATCAACAGATAAAGATGATAACGTCGCTCGAATGGCGTGAAAGCGAGTAAAAAGTGTATTGCGTAAAGTTTTACAGCTCGTCAAATCTATGCGATGTTTAGTGAAGGATGCACATCGATAACGCACACATGGGCACGGGCGTGTGTGCGTCGGCTGTATAAACTAGTGTATGTATGTAGTTTATAGGTGTGTGTATAAGTTTTTTGTTGTTGGGGTCACGCGATAGCCCGCGCTGTCAAAACTTATTATTAATACCCGGTTATTAAAAAAAATAAGCTTTATGATAACTCATCTCGTAGCGCGGAGGCGATAAGGCATTGTCTCGATCGTGTCGCTATCTGAGGGCGTTTTTTCAAACCACTTGAACCTTCGTCCGTCCTCGGAGCTGTAACGGCGCGTTTTATTTCAGTTTTGTAGCCCATTAAATAATTAATAGCTTTTCTTTGAAAGGTTACTCCAGCAGTTAAGTGCTTTAATAAACGTTCGAGTTTTTGCGTCTGAACTGTGAAACTTGAAAATTAATAACTATAAATTTTTACTTTTTTGTAGATGTACAAATTGTTTTGTCAGTTTAAGTGCTATAACAGTTTAACGTTTCTTTAACGTTATCAAAAAAGTATTTAATCGTCTTTTCTTACGTTGTAAATTGATAGTAACTTGGTCATAGGCTCACCTATCACATTCAAAAATTCACTTCAACATGCTCGAGCGAGTACATTTCGAACGCAAATAGCTAGGTATTCCATAATAGCGCGGTTCAATATAAAGCGTGCCGTGTTTGCGTAGGTCCCGACAAAAAACGATGTCCTCTTCAAAATAAACTCGTTCCCTTTTAAGCGCATTAAAATCGCATTCCATATACGGCGTCGGATAAGGCACGTGCCGCGCGCAAACAGCGCGACGTCCGGCGGGACCCCCCTCACCTCCACCCCTCCCCGCCCCGCCAGCCTGACACACAAAAAACAATATGTTGTCAAACACTAAGCTTGTGCCCGGACCTTTCATTTTACACAAAAAAGAAATGACCAAATATTAAAATGAAAGATAACTTTTTTTGGGTTCGCTTCATTGCGTCGGTAAACATATCTTTATCGAGTTCAACACGCTTACACTTAATAAGTGACTTATTTTTTATCATAGGTATTTAGGTTTATCGTTAAATAAATTAAACTTGAAAAACGAAGTAGGTTATTAAAGTAACTGATCTTGTAGCACCTACTACTTAATTATGAGTTTTCCCGTTGAAATTCACTTTGTAAATGCAAGTTTAGACAGGTACCTGTATCAATAATGTTAACTTACTTCAATCAAAATCCACTTTATGCTTAACAAATAGATAATAAGCCCGGGTTTACAAAACAAACATAATGCTGATTGCGCGTCGAGACAGTTATGTACGAGTTAACAAATTTGTTTTTACACAAATTAAAATGCATGAATCTAGCACTTTTATAAGCCACATTTAAGCATAATTTACACTTAAAAATAAATACAATTAAAATTATTTGCTGCCTTTAGTTTCATCAACATTTTCACATTTTTTTAAAAATTAACACCAATGAATTGATCTTTCCGGACTCCAATCTCACAAAGTCAATTTGACATCATGTTCCATACATTTTGAAAACCGAATACATCCAAACCTATGAAATCCCTGATTAATTTATCATAATACATTCTTTAGCCGTTTTGCGTGTCCAGTGCTTCACAAAAGCGCAGTAGGCGTCTGTTATTGAGTCAACGCGTAAGCTCGTGCTTATCTGCGGAGAAAGCTCGGCGTTAGGACGCAATTGACGCCATTAGGACGAGCTTACGCGGTGACGTCACGGGAACAAATTACTGTTGTTAGATATCGGCCGTTACAAATCACCCCGCTTGCGTAAGTAGGGTAAATATCTGAATACCACGGTTCTTAAAAAATTTTCAAACAAATTGTTCCTGTTTATTTACTTTAAACACGACGTCTTCAAAACGAAAAATAGGCGTTGTTTTCAGAATTACGTTTATACTTCTGTACTGTTTTCTCTTATTATTCTGGTCTCATTATTCAGACATTCGTCATTATAAGGTACCTAGGTACGTATGTAGGTAATCCATAGTTTAAGATTTTTTTTTAAATAAACAAAATATTGATATGCAAATACCTATAAACAAAAATCGCTATGAGCAGTCGTTTCATGAAATCCTATAATTACAAATAAACTTGTGATCATTTAAATTCTAACTTATCTCGTCAATGGGACACTATGGCAATGAAATCCCACCAGTGGACTGACACATGGCCCCCGCACCGGTCGTTCCGTCTACACAGAGAGAGTAACTCAATACTCCATTTTCACTAAATATTGATAACTGTATGAGTGATACTAATCAGCTAAACAGAATCGATATTTATTTATAGGTATGTGTAACGTCATATTAACTAGGTTAATGGTATTTTTTTATGAAATTTAATTTGTCAATGTTTACTATGCATATCGGCCGAATAGTAAACAGACCTATGAAACTAAACTTTTAGATTTTTGATAAAGTTAAACTAAAATTGCATAGGTAATTCACAAAAACAATATGGTTTCTATAGTAAAGTAAAAAATGTGAATGTGCAAACATAGACCTAAGCAAATAGGAACTATCATTAAACCGTCTAAGCCTATCAAATATTGTAGAAAGTGAACTAAAACGTTTTACAAACTCAAACAGTTATTTGTTTCTCTTTGCGTTTGCAACGCGTTAAGTGGCTAGCGAATGCCTCGCCGGCAGTAACACCGCGGAAACCTGAGAGTATGGCGCATTCCCGTATGTAGTGCGTTTCCGAGTAGCGCCCGACCCGGCGGCACAATGCCTGCGCTAAGTCACGAGCGCGGCGCGGAGCACGCGCGGCCTTGTGACGCCGACTCAGCGCCGCCGCCGGCCATTGCCAAGGCTGAGCGACGCTCCCCGGATACTGCTGACTGCGGCAACAATTACCATTGTCCGAGCGATCGAAACACTAATATTGCAAAATGATCATATGATTTGTACGCTTAGCGCCGAGGCCTCAGTGCTACGAGTGGGTATTGTTTTTTAAGATGTGCACGATACATGATATGCTCAAAATATTTCGTGTTGTACCTATTGTGTGAAAACTCTATTGTACTATTGTATAAGTATATGATAAGTGTGACTGGGACGCTCGGGCGGCGCAGTGGGGTGCGCGAGCGGGCGGAAGGCGAGCTAATCGTGTGTTGCGATGCGCAGTCGAGATGGCGGAGTTTTTCACGGAGGGTCGCGAGTGCGTGAACTGCGGCGCCATCCACACGCCGCTGTGGCGACGCGACGGCACCGGCCACTACCTGTGCAACGCGTGCGGCCTCTACAACAAGATGAACGGCATGAACCGGCCGCTGAAGCAGCCGCGGCGGCTGGTACGTCAGCGGCACGCGGCGCACGCGCTGGCGCCCGCTCCCGACGTACGCAGCCACGCCCTCCGCTCGACTAACCCCCGCCCCCGCCCCGCCTCGCCCCGCCCGCGAGGAATCCGCGCCCGAGCGTCCCCCGCCGGCGCGCGGCGCCTGATCCGTCACGTGACGCTTACTGTTGGTTGCAGTGGCCGCGGAGGGGGCCCCGCCGGGCGCGGATTTCTACAAGGGCTTCCTGTTTAACGGCGTCGGGACGCACGCCTTGCCCGCTTCCGGCCAACTCTGTACGCCCGCGCTCGCCGTCTCCACTCCCCCCGACTACAAACAGAAGAAAGGGGTACGTTCGCCCCCAACCTATCCCTGGTTCTACGGAACCCTTCCCGCGATTAACATCGCTGTACTCCCGTTAAAACTTCTGTGATTATTCACAATGAAAATCCTATTACAAAATGATCCAACACAAATTCCATCCTATTCCAGTCCTGTTAACAATCATAATCCATCTTTCACTTCCATTTCACCTTTACCAAAAATAAATCGCCAACTAACATACATTGCTTATTGCTATCCTTCATTTTATATTAACCATACATTCATTACACTAAGGCTATCTGGGAAATGTTATAACTTATAAATATTGGACATTTATTATTTTTGAAATGGAAATATTAAAACAAAAAAAAAGATTTTATTTTTGCAATAATTTCAATTGCCAAGAATCGTGCAAATTTCCCAGAAGCTTATAGGTAAATACCGCTTTGCTAAAACGCTATCACTTACAAATTATAAATTCTTATTACGTTCCAATCCAATTCACCAATATCGTTATCCAAAAATTTCTAAAAAGTTTTGTTTAACTAAATTTATTCTCGATCAAATCATGAATCAAATTATCCACTGTAGTAAGTTAGTAGTTAAGTTTTAATGTCACAGACTTAATTCCTCTTTTAATTTTTAACACTGTCTATTTTAAAGATATTCAAGTTAATGAAGATATCGATTCTGAACCGGCAACTTTCCTACTTAAAGTTAACAAAAGAGAAAACATTGGTTAAAACTACGTCTATCCAAAATATTTTAATTATATTTTGCAAGAGTAAATGCTAATTGCTGAAATATATCCGAACGTAGCCGGTTGACAGTCTATACCTATCGATACCTGGTGAACGAATTGGATTGGAACGCTTTTGCACCGTAGTAACTTTGGGCTCATGGCACAGATGGGCACCAAGCGGCCGGGCATGTCGTGCAGCAACTGCCACACGACCACCACGTCGCTGTGGCGCCGCAACGCGCACGGCGAGACCGTCTGCAACGCTTGCGGGCTCTACTACAAGCTGCACAACATCAACCGACCGCTCGCCATGAAGAAGGACTCCATACAGGTAACGTCTAATTTACCTTTCAGTCCATATTTTGTATTTTATTTTTAGGCTAAGTCCTTAATTATCAAATCTTGGCAATGGCAAAAATCCAATACCACTTTCTCAATAAAAATTGAGAAAGTGGTATAGGATAAGAATGATAGCTGTGTTAGTAAAAAGTGCCTATGGGGATTTGAGGCAAAAATAGTTGTTGGATGAATGATGGAGAAAATTCTAAATTCTGAAACTTCGTACAATGTTAACATATTTAACTTAATTTTCCAGACGAGAAAGCGGAAACCTAAGAACAGTATGAAGGCGGAGAGGAGCCTGAGCAAGAGCCTCGTGAACGCGGCGCACGCGGCGCATGCAGCGCACGGCGGCCACTCAGTTGGACACTCGGTCAAAATAGAGAACCTATGTAAGTACCACCGATACGGTGACATAGTAAAGTGCGAGACGATTTGTCAGTTTACACATTTAATATGTGTGTTAACGTAAACGCTGGACTGTAAACCTGGAAAGTTACTAGTTATGACCAATTATTTTTAATTTTTTTTACTGTACATTGTTTATTAACTAGTGTCTTATTACACAATACATTACTAACTCCCCATTAACATTCTGTTTCTTTTCATTTTCCACTTCTTTTTTACAATTCATTTGTGACTTTTCTGGTGCCAGAAATTTCCATGATACATCACTTACCAGCAGGTGATGCAACTCATTCATTCACGTATTCTAACACGATATTCCCTCGCTCCGCAGTGGAGGGCGGCGCGGGAGCCAACGGCGGTGGGTCGGGCGCGCGCTCGCCGCTGTCGCTCGGCTTCTACGTGCAGCAGCACGGCGTGAAGCTGGAGGAGCCGCCGCCCGCGCACACGCACGCGCACCAGCCCTTCTACGACGACGACTACCGCCGCGCCGACGAGCGCCCCACCGTCGTCTCGCTGGGCAGCTGAGCGCTCTCGCCGACGCATACTATAATAATAATAAGAATCTCAGTCGTGTAAGCTTAGTTAATCGTTAGTTGCGTGCGGACTGCGCGGTCTCGGGTACGCGTCCTCTGAAACGCACTCGAGTGCGGTTTCATTGTAACCGCTTCAATCTCTTCACAGTACACATGTCAGAGACCCGCCCGTCCCCCGGAGCGCGCAGTCGGTACAGTCTGTAGGGTAGCGCAGTGCCGAGTCCTCGCTAGTTGACCAAAGGAGCCGCGCGGCGCCTCCTGTACATACCGCGCCGCGCGGCTCGCCCCGACGATCTTGTGATGATCCGTGGTCTATCCGAATTTTTACTAGTTTTACTATAGAATTTTATATATTTTATGTAAGGAGTCTATGATTACGAGCATTTATAGAAAATTATTTAAATATTTACAACGTTTGTTAAAGTAGACCAGTACTAATAATGTAGGGTAACGTTCGATGTGGCGTCAGGCGTATGGCGATCTAGGTCGGAGGTTATGTAGGAACAAATCGTTCGGACGCTCGTGACGTATGGGAGTGTGATTGCAATTATTGTCCTAAGATCTTAACGATTACTTCTTAGAATCTCTTCCGCGAATATTTAATATATAATAATAAGTACGCAGTTTAATAACAACGAGTCACGGCGCGACGCTCGCGCGTGCTTCTGTTACCAAATAATTATTATAGCTATTTTTAAATACTATAAGACTGTGCCTAGGCATTCCTAAAGTGTTACATTCCTAAATAGATATATCGCTTTAGTTACTTTATGTAATGTTATACAATAGTTAGTGATGCGCACGCAGAGGCTGTTCATACGAAACAAAATCTACATTATACATAATGTCGAATATATTATTGTGTGTTAATTTTATTATAATTTTATAAACTCCATGACTTCGTAATGCATTCCACGAATTTATAAATTTATAAGATTGTACGTTAGAATATAATAAGTTCATCAAAAAGGCTCCGTATCCCGGACGGATCGGAGCGACAGATCGCATCAAAGCGCAGTTATCACCTCACATCTATCGGTAATACCATAGCGATATAAATTTATAAATAATAATAGTTTTTAAATATACATTTATATTAATACAAGAGCTTATTGGTTCTTGAGATCAAAAATCATCTGACAGCAGTGTTGTAGGAAGCTTGTAACGGGTCTGTTCATTTGGAAGTAATAAAACATTTATTAAGTCAATTAATATTGCATATCAACCAAGATCATTAGTTTTATAAATGTAATTACTACCAGTACACCACGACAGTAGGCGACATTCTTGCTGGACTTGCACAATCCCAAAATTACAATACTGGAATTTAAATTATAACACTAATAATTATAAGTTACGCAAGAAAATCGTTTTGCTGATCTACCATAAGTTCGGTGCTAAGTAGATCTGTTATATGAATTTATCTGCTGTCTGAATTTAAGTCTGAAACATATTATTGGACTAGATTTACCGTTGCGATTGACAGACGCACATTATGCTTTTTTGTTTAATAATATTACATAAGAAGTGCACCTCATAGCTATGTCTAGAAGCTGCTACTGTGAGTTGCATCCGATAGTATATTTCAGACTTTAAACTCCCGTTTTGATACAGTTCCTACGATTTTTTGAAAATATATTGTTGTCAAAATTATAGAAGAATATATTATTATAATATTTTTTACAAATATACCGAATTGTGGAACACGTTGCTCATCGTCCGCCGGCCCTGCCCGGCACAGCACAGAGGCATATATCGTGATGTTTATAATTATTTATGTGAGGCCGCGACGGCGAAGCGCAGCCGCGGCCAGCAGTTACATATTATGTAAATATAATATAAGCAATGAAAGTACACTTTTAATAAATCAAATTATTAATTATGACGTTGTTTAATTTACTTGTAATAACTCATTAGAATATTGCTATAATTTATAGTGCGACATAAATAAATAAATAATCGTACAACTAGCGCCATCTTGTGTAATATTTCCCAACAATTTAAGTTAAGCTATGGGTACTATTATTATTAAGAAGAAAGATTTTTATGTAAGTATGTATTATAATGTAAATTATTGGTCCAATTCTCAAGATTTTTCCGCTATTAAAATTCAATATTATCCTTGATTAACATAGGATATATTTTACGAATCAATAGTATAAATAAACTGTATAAATAAACAATCTTTTTTTTATCCGCACAAGCCCGACAGAATATTATAGATATTTTGCTAATCTAGAATTTCGACACAGCGTGCGAGGCGACCCATAGCTCAACTGGCTAGAGCATCTGCCTCGGCAAGGCAGAAGGTGCGGGTTCGAATCCCGTTGTGTCGCGAATTTTTGATTTGATATTTAAGTTTAATCTTACACTGTTTTTCGGAACGACATAAAATCTCCTCTGAATAAATATAACGCTACAAATCGCATCGTGTCTGAATGCGTGTCCAGAAAAGCATATTATTTCAAACAACGAATGCTAGATTCAACTGGAAGACAAATTATAATTTTTTCAATGGTTTTATCTGCAAAAACCTTAGCATTTGACAGATGTATTGCTCTCGATAATATTTAGAAGGGTACTAGTATTTTAAAAATAGTAGATACAGTTTATTTACGTAGATATAATGGGAACAATAACAGAGACTTGACAATATGACTCACATTTTTAACAATCCATATTTTACTTGCATTTGCGGAGGGAGCAGCCTCCGCCTGCCGTAACGAAGTGCAGACGCGACCAGCACGCCGAGGCTGCGGAGGTGTGCATGGTTGCCTGCGCTTTGTTACGCTAAGTATTGGTTATTAAAAATGTGTTTTAAACTGGTTTATCCTATCAGGCTTAGGACAAATTAGTTTGGACTAGGCTAAACTAGTTCATCCTATCGCGTATAGGACGATATAGTTTAGCCTAGTCAGAATTAGTTTGTCCTGAAATCGGGTTTGGCCGGTAACATATATATTTATAACCCTAAAAGTCTTAATTTTAGTAGGTATCTTATGAAATTACCATACGGCAATAATGTGTATCTGTATGGGCGTTGCCAGAATTTGATTTAGGGGTGTCCAAAACCGGAGTAGATAAAAATACCAATTTACTGAAAAGTGTAAATAACAACATAAGTAATCGTCGTGTGACTTGTGTCGTGCCGGTTGCCAAGTAGGTGTCGAGTCACATGAAGGGTAGTTTCCATCATAATAAGCGGATATCCATAAATTTTATGTTTAAAATTAACTTATGTCTTAAAAACTAACGTGTTTATCTGAATAATAAATAATTATTTTCAATGAGATTCAGCAAAATATTTTTTTTAATTTGATCGACTATAAACACTCGTTAACTTTAAAAAAGTAGCCCTGAGAATTTTTCTTTAAAATTGATTATAATATGTGCTATTATCATGATTTTTATCATATTTTGGAAGCCGCAGCAGTGGTTAGAGGGGGTGGACACTCGACTCTACCTCGACCTCGGAGGACCTCGGAGCAAAGCCGTGGACAGACAGACAGAAGGAAGGACATGGCGAAACTGTAAGGGTTTCGTTTTGAATACAGAAGTAAAAATGAATTTTTAACCGACTTTAAAAAGGAGGAGGTTATCAAATAGGTCGGTGTTTTTTTATGTATATACAACGATTACTCGAAGACAGCTGGACCGATTTCGACAATTCTTTTTTTGTTTGAAAGGTATGTGGACCACATAGGGGGTTTACATTGTAAGAAATAAAAATCAAGATCTAATAATGGGATGGGTTTCAAGACCAGAAACGGTCACCAGAAAGTTTTTAGTTTTATTTCGATTACCTGTAGGTACATGTTTTCAAATCACGTAATCATCAATTATCATTAATCAATTTAAAAGTGTAAATAAACAAATTTTTCACAAAAAATAAACCGATTTCAAAAGTAAATTGAAAAGCTAGAAATAATCTTTTTACTCTACAAAATTTTGAAGTCGGTGCCAGTACGTAAAACTACTAGGCATCAATTTAATATATTTTGTCTGAAAAACTTCACAGGTGGTTCTATTGTCAGGAGATCAGGCTCTTATGATGGGATCCTGGAGAAATCAAGGGAACTCCTCAAATTTTATAGGCACATCTATAGATATTTCGATTTTTTTATAGTATCGGGATCATTTGCTCACAATGAAAGGAGGACGGGCACAGGACCACCCTTGGAGTATTACAAGGGTGGTCCCGTGATAAAGAGACCATGCTCTGATGTTGGTATCCCAGAGAAATCGAGGGGAACTTATAAAAATTGTACAGGCGTGCGTTTGTTTATTTTTTAATTACCTCTAAAATGATATTGAAGTGATTAAATATCACTATAATTAAGTGAAGACGATCTGATGGAGGATGGAGCTGACCGGCAATCGAGGGAACTTTTCGACGGTTTACCAAAGTTATCTTGAGTTTAGACTATATTAATCTGTATTGATAAGAACTTATCACCCATGCTTTTGCTGAGTTTGGTTTAAAAATATTGTGGATAGACCACTTTTTAACAGACTTCCAAAAAGGGAGGAGATTCTCAATTCGTCGGGGCCTTTTTAGGGTTCCGTAGTCAAACGGAACCCTTACAGTTTCGCCATGTCCGTCTGTCTGTCTGTCTGTCTGCGGCTTTGCTCCGAGGTCGTTAATACTAGAAAGCTGGAATTTGGCATGAGTATACATATGAATCACGCCGAGAAAGTCGTACAATAAAATCTTGAA
>DVXP01002011.1:0-13597 GCA_018235645.1 Junonia grisea | reverse complement strand
GTGCCTGCTGTTTTTTTTCAGTTCTATCAGATTAATGATAAAGGAGATTTATAAATATATGAGACCTGGGCCAGGCCTTTGTACACTACATAGAAATATAACTAATCATTTTATAGGAAAGGTTTTAACTAAACATTTTTTACAAGGAAGCAAAACCACCTTCGAACCATCAAACTTATAAGTATTAGGCACTTCAACAAACTGTTCTAAATAAGCTTTCCGCGATTTATTGGGGAAACGTGATTGAGATTGGACCCTCGTTGATTAGTTGGAGGTAACACCGACTGTACAACGGAAGCGTCATCTCAGCGAAACGTGAGCCTGCAGAGATTTTTTTGATCTATCAGATTAATTATAAAGGAAATGTTTTAGAAATTTAAGGATCCTGAGACAGGTACACTATATAGAAGTATAACTAATAAATGCCTAGAAACGTTTTAACTAAACATGTTCTACAAGAAAATAGAGTTCATCTGCAAATTTAAAGTAATTTAATGTAAGTTTGCTATACAAATGTTGGATGGCAATGGAGAATTGTCTGTAGTGATATGTTATTCATACAGCTGTATTTAATATAGGTATGTCTTTTTCAACTTGCAAATTATTTTGCAAGAACAAAAAATGAAGTCGCTTTTTCTAATTAACTGCTATTTTATTATTTTTTTATATAGTGTACAAAAAAGTGGCCCAAAGTTAAAATAGACGTCTTTAACTTCAAAAATAGTAACGACACAAAAATTTTTAAACTATATCTTTATAAAGCATCTTAATATTCTTCATTGATATGTAATAATGTAACGACATTAATGGTAGAGGCCAATACATACCACTTAGATAATACAAATTTAGTTATACAATCATCAGTATGCTTTGTAGTATGGTATTGTATGATAGTTACGTGATTAGATGCTTAAGAGATATAGACTGATTTAAAATTGTGAAAGCAATAGTTATAATATTGACATAATTAATTTTCTTACAATCATTATATGATGATTTAAGCTAGGAGCTATTGACAATTATTTTTATTTATTTAAATAGTCTCCTGTCATAGACGTGCCTGAAATTACCGGACCTAGAAATGTTTTAATGTTTAAATCGATCATATAATTTAATAGATTTGTGAATACACTATTAGAGTCATTTTCTTAACAATGCCATTAATTCTCTTCCCCATCATTGAATTCTTAACTTCATACTAAACTGTAAAAAACTCAATTGTTTGAAAAGATTTATGAGAATATAAATTGTTTCGTTCTTCATTACGCCGAGGAAACCAATTACAGTGTGTGTGACGCAGTGGCAATATCGAACAACCATTTGTCAAAGACGTAAACCCACGTTAATGAACGCCACACATTGTTGTTCGGTTAAACATAAATAAAACACGAACCGTAAAACTATTCCAACGTAATCGCACTATGAAACTAATTTGGGAAATTCGTGATTCAATTATAATGTAGTTATAGTCCAATAGAGGAGGGAGACTTGTCTACAATGTCGTGAATTAGGCGCATTAGGCGACTGGCCCCGTAATACACTGTGACAATGCGTTTATCTGTGATTATGCCCTAGACTCGACACGCTTTCGAGCAATCTTAAACCTTATTACGACGGATTAAATATTAAAATCGTGTGTAAATAAATCGTGCTTTAAGGCAATTCAAGAGTGAAGGAACCCTTAGTATTTGTAGCGAGAGATAACAGCATACGAGCCGGTAGCGAACCTGTTGATGATAAGCGCCGTCGTCGATAAGGCTTCTGCTGATGGACTGGCCGAGACAGAATTTCGGCGAATGCATATTTCATGAGTTGATTAAATAGTTCACGCTTTGAATTTAGCCGTACCACGGTATGTATGGCCGCCTGCCGTGCGATAACCTCTCCGGTCCGTAATAATTTCAGGAAGGTTTCGTGTTTCTAGCTATTTCTGCTTCTGGAATATCTAGAAACCCCGGTATCTTTAATTTAAATGGTTTTTATTATGAACCACTTTAATTTACTTATTTATTTCACTTACCTTTTCTATGATACGTTTTGTTGTTTTTGTATTTTATGTTTAATAGGAATAATAACTTGATATATTTATATAATTATAAATAATATAAGAGATCTGAAAATTAATATTTCTAATTACCTATAATAAACTGGTAATTGCATTTAATTATTACGAAATGAACATAATCATACGGTAGCAGCTTCAAATACGTACATGTTTTAACACACAAAAGAATTGAAGTCCGTATCATAAATATAATTACTAGAGGAGTAAAAAATATGTAGCGATATTAGTCACAAATTACGTGAACACTGAAAGTTCTAAAAAAGAAATATAGTCTCAGTCAAACGGGCGATTGTTACGAGGCTTACTATGGGTTCCGGGATTTAATAAATCTCGACAAAAAATTGTGGCACTGAACTGCGGGTGATAGAGAATTTCCAAGTCGCATAAAATCACTTCCTTTTCACTTATTAAACTCTTTAGTTTTATTATTCATAGACAAACCGTTTTTATTTTAAAGGATTATGGAAATTACTTCTTACTATTTACTATAGGGCAAAAATATTTGTATGTAATTATAATATCTTTTGTAAATTTATTTGTAATCGACATATAACTTAAATTAATAAGAAACAACATAATTAGAAGAGGAAATTATTGTTTATAAATATGTATATGACTCATAATAATGTAAGTCATTGTGACGTCAAAAATAAATTCTTTACGTCACTTACGAAACTAAATATTACCTGATTTAAACGATGATAAATATCAAAGTACTTTTTTCGGTAAAATTTATAAGGTGTACATAAAAATAAATAAATAAATACTTTTTAATAAACTGGTGCGAACATTGCTGCAAGCAATATTCAATGTTTTACAAAAAGTGACTTCTAAAAGTTCGCTTTTACAAGTTGAGTTACGCCCGGGGCACTCACGCGTGTCGCGTATCTTATTATCGGAAATCCGGATAGAGTTCGCATTTTGATATAAAACTTATCCTCTTGGAAAACATGTATTAAATCCGTAACATTACTTTGATTTTGTTTACAAACGACACAGCTACGGCGAAATTTACATTTAATACGATATTTATATTTCGTAAGTAATTAACGAATTATCGTAATGCTTTTTTTGTCAATTTTATTTTGTTATATATTTAGCTTCAATTCTGCCTTTAAATTTCCACGATTATAGTAATTACATTAAAATCATTTTCGTAGTGAGCCGTGACAAAACCAACAATTTAAAGAGAACAGATAAATGTACCACCTACATAAATTGATACTTCATTCGGCAAAAAAATAATAATATATAATTTGTAAAACATTGAAACCAGTGGTAACAGCCCAGTCATCATAGGAGCGTGTGTGCAATAGGTAAGCAATGAATAAACGGGCGGGAGAGTGCGAGCGATAAAAATGATATATGCGCCCCGACGTGGACATAGTACTACAACTTTATTTGTACCAATACGCCGCGTACCGTGGGCTTTTTATATTGGCGTTTATTGCCGACTAAATTGGCTCTCGGTCTCTATTCTGTTTCTTATCACGGCGAACGGTTATTGTTCAATGTCATCTCAGCTTTGACTTATTTTTAAAGTTTATTATTTGGACATTTGTATTTTATTGCGTTCTCGCTAAGATTGCACGCGAATACACGTGTGACCGTCGATATTATGTAACGCCACTGTACTACTTTTTAGTCTTGATACAATAACTTATCATTAAGTACCGAACTAAAAGTTATAAAACAGAAATCCTAAACTTGCAATGTAAATACATAACACTTCTATAATGATAATATAAGTAAATATTTTTTACTTTATTTCAAAGCGACGTGAAAAAAAAACATACCGAAAAATTTTAGCTTTTCACCCACTCTTTGTACGATCAGCGTGACGTGAGCACAGCATTTTTTCCGTTTCTCGAGAGTAATCGTTCATTTTTTGCCTAATGACTCTCTCGTCGGAAAGGACTCCGCAAAAGTACCCCGCGGGTAGCTCGAATGGGTCAGGTTTTTCAGAACTCGCATTACGCAGGATAGTCGAAAAGTTAAGAGAACCGCATAACGATCGTCTATTTGTGAAAAGATGAAAACGTATTTACTAGAGGTGACCGCTGCGAGTAGTGCCTTCATTTCTAATTTATGAAATGCTTAATAAATAAGCTAGTCTCTCGGTTTTATCCAACGACAACTTTCTTTCAATAATGGTAACAGAATATCATTCTTTATTTTTAGCAACACGATATATATTTACCTATTTAAATTTACGATAAAATTTGACGAGAAAAAATCCGAATTTAAAAAGTTTATGTAAAATTAAAAAATCTCTTAATCGTTTGTGTTCTTGTTTTTTATTTTATAACGTAAAGCGTTTTCTTTCTAACACTCACTTTACATTTACCCTACTTCCAAAACATACCTATTTTATTTATTACACAAACCTTTTCAATCCTTTTTACTGAATAAACCGACAATTAAAAGGGAACTATAAATACAGCGCGACCTACAAGCCGCGAAAGTAAAATTCAAACTAAGTATGCAGTAAAATTCTTTACAAATATGTGCATATATTTTATTTTAAGCGGAATACCGGCCATAAGTTTCGCTTATCGCCTCTCCTGGCCCGTTAACCACGTGCGAACAATTGATTCTAGCGCTTCTGCCCAAGATTCCGAGATATAAACAGCCATTCCGAATATTACCATTCTTTATCGTGTCAATTACAAAACGTAAATAGTTTCGCCCGACGCAACTTTGTCCCGAAACCGCGGTGTCCATATTTCTGGTGCACATGCTGTAGTGAAAAATTAAATGAAATGAAATTAAATATTAGCGGTCGCTTATTACTTTGGCGGTGTGGTCACATCGTATTTTTCGATTTGATCGTGTATTAACAATATTCCCAAAAATGTCAAAAGTTATTATTATATTCACGTACTTTTATTATTTCATTGAATTATTTACACTGTTTAATATTTCTAACTTTATTCTAACCAAGCTTCTAGAAATTCTTGGAAACTACATAAACAGCTGTTTTCCGTAAGCCTAACCGATAATTTAAATTGAACTGTCAAAGATGATCGCGATAAGATTGAAGAAAATAAATTATTTCTACAAGCTCTAATCAAACTATATTTATAGATGCTTACAGAATTTAAAACAATTCTATTCTTAGCTTAATGGATTTTTGTATTTTCAAATGAAAAATATAATTAATTATTATAATCTTACTCGTTATGTCTTAACGGAATATTTTTTTTTATTTATAACCTGTAAATATTATAAACACACATCTTAAATCGAGATCTTAAAGCAAAAAGATATTAAGTCTAGTTTCCAAGTGAATAAGGGGAAAAGAAAGATTACTTCAAACGTAACAGCCTAAAAATCATAACACAAGCTTGTATTAAGTTACTTTAACCTTTCAATAACAAAGGGACCATTCTCGGAGGCATAAAATTTGCAAATAACGGTTTACACGTGTAAAAACACTCGAATGACGACATAAAAACTTGTTGCAGATTATCCGTTTCACCTATATTCTGAAGGAGTTTCGGAAATGGGTGAGCCCATGAAAAATATGTTAGCGGGAAAAGGAAACGTGGGCTATAAGCCTTTTATGAAAACGTTAATGATCCTGTAGATGTTAGGGGTTTTTAAGTGTTTCGCATTCTCTTATGAGCCGGGTTCAAATGTATCGATTCGAAGATTAAGCCATTATACGCTCGTCACGGATGGATGGATGAAATCATTCTGTGGAATTGGCCATTACTGGATTTAGGTCTGTGTCCGGATGTTGATCGGATATTTGCGGGCATGGAATTAAAATTATTGCAATAATGAAACACAATGCATTAAATATACCCGTTAATACATTATCCGCACCGAAATTTATCTTTGCTTTTTGTAATAAAATAAATAACAGAGATTTGTTTGCAGAATACTGTTGCATTTTAACAAGTGTAAAAATACTTTACCTACATTTAAAAACCTTGCTTAACTTATGCTCTGTAACTGACATTTTAACACGTTTAAACAGTCACCCTTAACAATCCACGGAAATTATCCAAAAATGTTTCGTTCCTATTGTACGTTTAATTGGCTCAAATTTCGGCAGTGTTCGACTTGTCGAAGTGAACAACTGACAGCTTGAGTTGGTAAACAAGGTTTTAAAAGTACTATAGTTTCGAGCGTAATTTAGCTGCATTTCAAAAATGTTAAAGTGTTGGCTCAAATTATTTCGCATTGTTACGTAACACGGTTGACCCAGAAAACATATTTTAAGCACTGGAGTAAGATTAATTTTTATCGCGACGTGTCGGACGCGACATCACCAATCCCATTACGACCCTAAATAAAATAACGTACTGCGAAATAAAACTAACTACATTTTTAATTTTATACAAAGTGAGCGCGCTGCTGATGCGTTTAAAACTGCATGTTTATAGAAACATGTTAGTAATTAGGAGCATACGCATACTTGTGAGACTGGAACTCTAATAATTACTGGCAAACTTATCTAAGCGGTGTCGCTTATTTGTTCGCTTAAAATGAAAAATAATAATAACGCTCGGTCTCGTCAGGTCCGTACTTGACATTCGCAAGTTTTAATTGCCACACTCAGCTCCACTCCTGCGGTCGGAGTGGGCAACCGTCACCGCGACAACTAAGGACGGGCGCACACACTAGTCAAGACTGCCTGCCGCTTAGACAACATATGACATCTTAATAAAGCCTTACATCATTACACTGTATTACAGAACACATACACAAATATACTAGTATAATTATACTAATATACCTACAACAAAATTAGTTAACGATCTTCTAATGTCTTTTCGTGTAAACCTAGACTAAGACCATTTTGACTAACATCAGCAGTGGTGCTCTCATAAAAACTATCTAGAGAGCACATTTTAGAGCTTGTAAACACGCTATTCGTAGCTATGTACCTCGTCTAGTTACCCTAATGAAGGTCTCGTGGAACGCAAAACTCTTTGTGTTCCCCGCGTGACTGTCATCGAATTGTCGGAAAATAGTTGCACGATGAAATCTTTTAATGATACTAGAAAAAAAAGTAAAGCTATGATTTCTGAGCTCTAATTTACATTACGGATTTTTACTGCTCCAGCTAATCTACAATTTCAAAATATTGTTTATAGTCCTAATTAACAAATACCACAACTGATAAATTGGACCAGTATTAGTTTGTTGTGTAATATTATACTTTTAATACTGTTAGTGTTAACTATACATTAACTACATTAAACATATAATACTATTTATAGTAAAAAAAAATGGTAGGTAATTGCCATAAATACATGGTATACCGTTTTTGCAAGTTTACTGTCAAAAAGAGACACAAAACCACGGTCGAATTTGTATTGATTAATTGGTTATGGAATGAAAACTTAGTTTGGAAATAACAATTTAGTTTTGGAATTACAACTCAATATAAAATACATAGTATTTAGAGAAATACCATTTGCTCACGGCTTTGGATGCGCAAGCGAATGCGATTCCGCAGACTCTGCGTTTCCGTCCCGATTTTTAGTAAGTACAATCTCATATAACACCACTCTTCACCCTCCCCTCCTTACGAGTTGAGTATCTATGAAGATCTACCATGCGTCAACAAAAACAGATAAAAGATTGATAGATTTAACATTATACAATATCTCTGATATTACGCGATACGCGAACAGTGTAAACGTCACATGTATTGTCGATATCGCGGGCACGCTTCACTTCACCAGAGCTCATCATCTATTTAGTCTAATGAAGGCGCCGCGCTCACAATGCGTTATGTTTGCTTTGATTATGACATTGTCGGCATTATACCGTGATATTAGCAAATTAAACACTACTAGAACGTAGGAAAATACTGATTACGATTTCTCATTAGCCATTGACTAGCCAAGGAATAAATTTCGATCAATGAAAATGTAGTCATAAAAAAAATTGTAATAACTGACTATGTTAAGGAGCTTTAATAAAACTTAAGAACACATTGGAAAATCTCTTGGCGAAGCGAAAACTTTATACATTTTTACGAAAACTCGGAAAACGGAGGAATATAAAATTTGGCACAATTAAACTTTATATCGTGAAGGATTTACGAAGCTAATATTTTTATATCATTTGTATTAAATAAGTTAAATGATTTAAAATTACGCACATAACGACACTTAGGTATATATCATGTATAATGACTAAAAAACTTTTATGGCCGATTATATCGACCACACAGTGACTGCTAGTAATTATAAATATTTTTTATATATATCGAATCAGGGCAGAGTACAAAATAAATATAAAGATAATAATATTCGATCATGACTCAAATGTACACTACAAAGTGATGAATTTGTAATTTTAAGGAACTAATAATTAAGCTAAGTCAGCACTTGTTGACAGATATACCTAATTACATCAGTATTTTTGAAATCTTAGTTAACTATATTCATTGTAACGATGTAGAGAATAATCAATACGCAACAAAAACCCACAGATTCTTTTAAGCGTAGTCAAAAGACAAATGGTTCAAGATTTTTGTTCCCAAACCGTATATTTAAATATAGGCTAGTAAATATGTCTTTCTAAAACACATAGCTGGCTCGGCGCACTATATCAACTTTAATTGACCAATCCGTTGACCGTACCTCCTGTTCTTGCGCAAGTACTTAATTGAACACAGCACCGAAACGACGCAATAAAACAAGCATACAATTCGTTATCACTGTCACTTGGAGCAAAATAAACTATGCCGAAGAAAATAAAAGTTACTTCAAACCGTCGATGTAGCGTGCTCGTGGGTCCGGGGCAGGCGAGGCACGCATTTAAAAAAATGGCTGAGCTTATGGGCCCCGGCGAGGGGGCGGGGGCGCGAGGGGCGGGCCCGTAGTTTATGGACCGAACTGATACCGGGACCCAGGAAAGTGTTCCCAGCTTACGTTCAGGATTTGTATTTGCAAGGTATTTACAATGGTATCCCCTCTTGATATTATATATTGCGTAAGGAATTTATTTCGTGCGAATTACGAGATACGGTAATGCTTTTATTTATATTTGGTTACTTTTTCTTATGAAAAAATAATAGCTTAAATATAGCAGGCACACATATCATTCAATTACATGGTAATAAGTAAAAAATATTAAAATGTAGTTTCAGTTAATACATGACGTGTTATTATAATCTCTATTTTTATATTCCTATTTCTTCCTAATATAATATGACTCCTAAAGCAATCAATTACCTATATATATTTAGAAATGGCTAATTAAAAACACCCAATGTAACAGACACCTTACATTACTTTCTAAAGCAAGAAATTACATCATTAGGAAATAAAACTTTCTCAACATGCTCACTAACGATTACACATTACATGTATTTTCTCAATCATTCGCAATGACAACTGCGGCTTTAAACTGGTCGTTGATCATACTTAGAGATCTCTAGTAGGTCGGGTAATGGCCCGCCATCGCCTGCCCCTGCCGCCTCCGCCGGGCGGGGTGGTCTGCGGCAGACATGACTTATTACTGCCAGGATACAACCCTATTTCGTCCCTAATGACGATGCTCGTATAGAGCCCTTAATTTCGACGCTCCACCATTTTTATTAACGCCGAAGTAACCGATTTCGGGTTAACAATTTGCGATGGATACTTTTCTCCTACACTCAATTAACGCCGCAAATATGGTTAGCTGGTTACGCTGACATTTCCTTCGTAACCTTTGTTCTTCTATTCATAAGTGGATGAAATCTGTTCGATGAATACGAGCAGTAAAGGTCAAAGAAATGTTATTCGAATTATGACCCATTTCGAAATATTACTTTATATTGAAACCCTTCATAAAGGGCAAAGGGAGGGCGGCGTTATTCCCTTTCTTTGTAATTTGAGCTCCGTTACGGCACTAAACCGTTTATGATGCGGCTCTTAGAAAAGTTAAAGTGGCCAGAACGGGCTATACGAAAAATTATAATAAGGGCAGTAAAACGATGACGCATAAAAGAATTTTATACATCCTACTACAAAATGAGTTATCACGAGCGTGTAAAGGTTCCTGGAGATTTAAAAAGGAAGTCGAAAAGATAAGAGAATCGAAAAGTATGAAACGTGAATTTTATTTGTGAAATTCGTTTAAAATGTTTGTTGTACACATTTTATTTTGCTATCTGGACATATTGACGGTAATCGCAGCCGGATAACAGACGTTCAACCTTTAACCTGGACTTAAGTGTTGCATGATTTGTAAGATAAATAAACAGACGTTCATTTCGGTCCCGCAGTTGTGAAGCATATATTTTATCTGAGATTTTTAAAATGGTTCGCTTTATGTCATATTAAAGCGTACCATTTAATTATATTATTATTAAAAAATGTCTATTTCTGTCCCTTATAACTAGTTAAAAATTAAGATATTTTTTACTAAGGTTAAATTTTAGAGCTGAAATATCCAAGTGGCGAACACGATTTTCGATGTAAACCGTTGATCTCGAGTTCAAACTCTAGCTAGCATCGCTGAGTTTTCAAGTGTTGTATTGGTGTTTAAATTCATCTTATGCTTGACGATGAAGGAGAACATCGTAAGGAAACCCGCATGAGCCGGGAGAATATGTGACATACGTGTGTACTTATTTATATAACTTACAACTTTAATTCACGTCCTATTACTACAAAATACATATAACGCGAAAGTTCGTAAATGGATAAATATAAGTTTGTTACACTTTCGTGAAAAAACTACTGAACAGATTTGCATTTACGGCAATAGAGTCGTTTTCAGACGTCATATTAAATTACTTTTAATAGATTTCCTGTATATTAGGGTTCGTTCAAGTATTACGTAACGCAGTTTGGGGGAGGGGAGGGTCTTGTAAATGTTACGCTGCGTTATGCGGCCGGGGTATAACAACATCGCGTTACGTTACGACATAACAGTGATTTTTAGATGAAAATGGTCTCGAAAATTATTTTATTAACCATTTTCACCTAAAAAATTTGGGTAAAATGTTACGTAACATCTAGGGGGAGGGGTACAGAACAACGTTACGATGCGTTACATGTGGGGGAGGGGAGGGTCTAAAATCTTCAAAAATTGCGTTACGTAATACTTGAACGACCCCTTACAGTAAATATATTACAGTAGGTATATTAATAGGAAAGTAAGAAACGCCAGAAACTAAATATATTTTCTTGCAAAAATGTTCCCAAGATTACAAACCATTTCGAAAATCTTTCATTTTAATTAAACAAAGTAAACTTTATTGATCTATGTCGAAAGCATTTTTATAAAACTAGAGTATTTCATTTAAGTTACTAACAATATTACGTTGAAAACTTTATATATATATTTTATGCAACGAACAATTTTTCTTCAAAGACAATATGCAGAAGTTGTAGAAGTAAAACAGTGTCGAACCAATATTCATAAATCTTCCACTCATCCGAAAGTTGGTCCGCGCCGCGCGCCGCATTGAATATTCTCGGACATCGTTCGCCGATCCGCGCTCACATAATTACCGCGAGTGCTCCGATGATGAACCGTTAATCCGGTAACTAGAATAAATTTGCATTTGTTAACCGCGTTTGCACGCATTCCCCATGCAAGTGCACTCGCCTAATCTAAATTTGCTGACAGCGCTGCGTATAATGTATCGCGACGGAGCCGTGCGAAATAAAATGCTGATAGCTGACGAGCGTTATTTAAAAATACCTCTGTTAAGTTTAATAGCTCGCGACAACAGTGTAAAAGAATTATCGTAAATTTAAAACAACGCTGCATTTTTATTCGTATAACATCGGGTCGTTTAAATAATTGTTCATTATTTTTACACCGTTTCAATATAGGTATATCGGATTGGTGTTCTTATTGACGTTTTATTCATTTCATAGTCGTGTTCCGAGTGGTAGAGAGGACCAAATATTTTCGCATAATTTTTTTGCTAAAATAAAATTTAATGCATTATGTATGTGAAACATTTACAACATGACAGTAACCTAGTTGCGTGTCCTTAAGCACCTATAAGGGATTCTCTTTTCATCCGCCTCGGATTTACCCTTCGACTTCCTTGATCGCCCTTATCACCCTTTACTATCTGTCCCGACTACACACGCTCACATAATACATGTAATAGCGTATAACTCCGTATTATAGCTTCAATTTTTATAGCAGCCATAATATCCTTTACAAACTGATTACAAACTATATTTGAAACTAAAGTTTAAAGATTTTTTGTCAAAGTTTAGCTTTTAATCAAATTTTAAAATTATAAGAATTTTAGGACAGTATCGAAACTCATTGCATATTATGAAATTAAACGCTTTCAACTAATATAATATTTATATTTTGAGTGCGATAGGTTTCGACAATTACCACCGCAGCGACCTAATGATTGAAAATTGTCTGAATTAAATCATGATATATTAGGGCGGCACATTTTTAATTTTGTATAAATTCACAATCTTCTACTATACGCCTATGTTTGCCAAAATTCTAAACGCCTTACCTTGTCGATTAATCAGTAAATAACATTAAAAAATTGTGAAGTAAAGTAACAACTTTTTAAGTAAGGAGATGTTTAAGGAAGCTTAATCCTACGCGCTTCTCTACTATGGACTATGCGGATATATATTATGTGGCAAAATTTCTGCCGGCACATGCAGGCTTACTCAAGATGTTTTTTTTTCAACACCGAGCACCACAGGACAAAGTTGTCAGGGTTTGAACCCGCGACCTCCGTTAGGTATAGATCGACGTGTTCTCACTACTAGGCCATCTCGGCTCTCAAGAAATTGTAATTTCACACAATAGTATAAATAGGCATGTATAAAAGAATATAGGTACTTTTAGTTATTATGTAGCAAAATGTTATATTTTATATAGAACTGTGAATTTAGAATTCAAATGTTTATATAGACTTATGTTTATATTACTTACTTATACAGTCGTACATTGTTTGTATACGGATATACACTACACAGTATAAGTGTATGTCTATATTTATAGTTATGTAATTATATGTATAGGTACCTAATCTTATCAATTCATGTACTTTCTTGACATTAAAATTAACAAGCAAACAGATAGTTTTGCTTTACATAAAAGTAAAGATTACATCTTAGAATCCGTAGTCTCGAAACGAAGATAACTAGACGCTCGTTTGAATTTCTGGTCCCCAACAAGGTCGACCTTTCAAAAACTTTATAAGTTTGATATAGAATTGCATGCAAACTCCGAACTGAAGTTATGCCAAATTTTCCAGATTTTGTTCATAAAGTATGAAATGTATTGAACAACTTGTAATATTTAAGATAATTATGCTTTCTTTACAGTTTGTGAATTACCATGGGAGAGCCATGCATTTGCACGAATGAGCCGGCTCGACCGGAGTGATACCGCGTGAGTGAGGGTACCGGAGGCCAAATTCCCCACCCCTTCCCCATTAATTCCCCATCCATTCCCCCTCCATATCCCCTATAAGGCCGGCAACGCATTTTGTAGTTCCTTTGGTGCTGCAAATGTCCATGGGCGACAGCATTCACTTTCCATCAGGTGATCTGTCAGCTCGTTTGCCGCCCT
>DVXP01002010.1:0-13598 GCA_018235645.1 Junonia grisea | reverse complement strand
GACGGACAGACGGACAACAAAGTGATCCTATAAGGGTTCCGTTTTTTCCTTTTGAGATACGGAACCCTAAAAAGTAATATTGCTTGAACGTTAAATTCTTATTTTCCTATAAATATCAAGCTCAGCTTATGGATAAGTCTATAAAAACGTGTTCTAGAAAATTTCCTGAGGATTATTACTAAGACCTACGAGGTCGTGATCTAAACAAAATATTTTCGCAACTAATGGAGTTTGATTCCTTTTAATATAATGTTACAACAGAGTTAAGTGTTAGAGATAAAAAATCATACAGATACCTAAATTTTTTAAAGTATTATGTTACGATATCACAATTCAAACCGTTAAAAATTAGTTATATCAGTTGGTAGTTGTTAATGTATAAGGATTAAGCTTTGTTTGCCTGGGAATATGGGCCATCACATCATTTACGGCATCAAGAAATGTTTTCTATGAAACCATGCCTCAAGTTTACAAACAAAAGGTTTATGTCGACATCTGAAACATTGAGTTACCCGTAAAATAGCAACGTAACTAAGAAACCAAAGCAATCTAGTGAAAAATGACGGCTATCCGAGTTCCTATATAAATTGCATAGCGGTGGTAACTTTTCAAATTAAGCCGAGCCAGACAAGTCCTGCAATCAGCCGGCTAATAGGAAAACTTTAAGAATATTGCCTTCCAATAGTTCACATTAAGTCTGTTTGTTCGTTTCGTCTATTTGTCTTTGTCTCGCTCTTGGGAACTTATCTAGAACGAAGCTGTTTTGTTTGGTTCAAGTTCCTTTATTGCGGTATTTCGTCTTTTGAATGTTTAAGAAGCGGTTACTAAGCAGGTTACTTACCTGCGTACTTAATAATTTGAAAATATAATCGTTAATACCTACATACGTATCTATGAAGAGGATTTTCGAAGGAATTCCTACACAATTTTTAATGTTATTGATGTATTGGAATAATTAATGTTATTAAGAGAAAATGTTAGTGATAAATAATTAGGTGCTTGTATTCCCAATTATTTATACTTTGAAGAATAAAATTACAAAACTCATATCAATGAATTTGAAACACAATAAAGCCTAATATCTTAAATAATATGAACCATAGGGAACCATACAGCTGACACAAATATAACTTCGAACCGCATATTTGATTTTAATCTTTAGAAACCCGTAAATACGCTTTCATCCAACACTGTTTGCTAAAAAATAAAACGTGTAGACACTGATAAAAACTAAAACAACTACTAACTGGAACATGTTTATAAATGACGAACTTACGAGAACAATGCAATTAGTATTAATAAGAGAAAATACTAATAATAATGAGCTACACCTTCATTTGTATGTTTTACCGTCATAATAAGATTTAATAAACCAACAACAAAGAATGAATAAAATCATCCAACGCAAACAAATGAGCTCGAATGTGACATGAAACAAAAGGTAGAAAACGAACAAACAACAAAAAAATAATTAACAACAGCCAACACAAATACAAACCCGAACCGCATATTTGATTTTAATCTTCAGAAACCCGTAAATACGCTTTCATCCACCGTGAGCTAAAAACAATAAACGTTCAGACATTGTTAATTAACCGAGTTTCGGTGCGATGGAGTCGCTAATCTTGTTTACTATAATTTCGCACCAGCTAAACTTTGTTCAAATGAAAATTTCGGATTTAATAATATGGTTTGTCAAGCGGAAACAGAATTACATACCTAATGGAAAATTTGTAGGTGTTGATGAAGCTAAGTAATAGAAGTTTTGCAGAAAGATCAACATTTGGAATTAAATGAAATAAGGTAAGCATAATTATTATAGTAAAATGCAGGAATTAAACTGAGAGAGATATGAAGATATTTGCAAGTGGCAGATCTACTAGAAAGAAACTTTCCTTGTCCGAAAAACAAATTATCTGTTGTCCCTTCTATTAGGATCTCCGGTAACAGCTGTAGAAAATCTAACAGGAAATACAATATTGTATGGTCATAATATATTATGAAGGAGTATGTATCAGTGTGGTAACGATCGCATTTTCTTCATTGTCATATATCATGTTGATCATATTCTAACAACAATTTGTATTTCTGTTTTGTTAAAAAATAAAATAAAATTGTGAGCGTCATATCTTAACTAATTACATTGATATTTACAATTCTTGAGTTAATCAATCAATTTTATCTGAGTTACTCACAGATATAAATACACGCTTGTTTTACTCAGTCAAGACCACAAAAAAAAAAATTGCAAACAAATTTTTAGGGATAAAGAAAATAATCTGTCGGACACTTTTATGGATACAAAATTCTCCTTTATCTAACAAAATAAAATTTACAATATGGCAAGCGAAACGGTAAACAAGATACATACTAGCAATTTAAAAATACTCGTACCTACGGATAGATTTTTTTTTCTTCCACAATAAAGGAAAAATGTAAGACTTATTGAATACCCTGTGTAATTCGATTCAAGTACGAAACCAATTATGAAGTCAAACGAGAATGTTTATAAAAGAGATCTTAAATAAAGATGAATCTTTAAATAAAATAACTAAAATGAAGGCAAAACTTAAGGTAGCCTATTAATTGGATAAATATACCGCTGTAAAAGCTGAGAGGCACCGTTTAAATTCGTCGAAGAAATATGAAACACGGCGGAGTTAATCTGCAGCCGACGTTTATTAAGCTTTATGTTTGGTTCTTTTTAACTTACTCTTTTTGCGGGATTAGCTTGTTAGTTGCGGTGTACATCGTGGTTTGTAGAGGAAATATTTCTAAATAAACTTTCTTTTATCGAACATATCCTCAAGGGCTCAAGGTATTTCAATGTTTATGACAATTTTGTGATTGGAAGAAACTGATATTTTCACTAATTGATTGCAAAAGATGATATCCTGATGGGTTTGGTATAAATAATAAAGGATAAGGAAATAAAGAATAGCAATAGAGATCAAACGTGCAGACAGATTTAGCAAATTATCAGACAGAATCTTGAAAAGTGGTCGTTTCAAAGAAAAAGAATCATTAAAATCAGTTTACAAATGCCGAAAATATTGACATAGGTACATACAAAAAGAAAAGACGAATTCAGAACATTTTGGAGACGATTAATGAGATTACCAAAAATCCACGATTTACATGACATCTCAACTCAAATCCACTTTACGAAGGTCAGAAAATCCTACTAAAATAAAAAATAAAACAATCCAAGACCCGTCTCATACAATGATAAAGGACATAAAGAGATTTTATGAAATCTCGAAGCGAAATGGCCCCCAAGCCGACTAATCCCGCCTTAACAATATCTAAAGGGAGGCTGTAAAATAGTTTACGATTTGTATCGGGGCTTTATTTTAAGAGGCCATAAAATTTTGATGACGGCCATTATGAAATACAGTCAATGACGTGGAAGCAATCGTGATAATGCGTCAGAGGCAATATTATGTGACGTAATAAAATAATCTATTAAAACTGGATTGAGATATAAGGAATTAGTTATTCTGGAGCTGGATACTTGAAGGGGAAGTTCTTTGTGACTTCCGCTATGATAATATATGAGCTTCTAATTGTCGACAATGATATTGAAGTGTCAGAAAAATAAATTTAAGAGATAGCCAGACTTTAAACTTTTTTATTTCATTAATAGCATACCTTTAGTAGATCCGCCCTATTCAATTATTTTTATCTGGTTCGAGAATTTTGTAGCAGAAAAAATATTATAGGATAGTCAAGTCTCATGAATTGAAAACCTCTTCATTTAAAGTCTCTACAATAAAAAACTAAAGACAAGTGTACATTTGCGAATTTATCGTTGCGAATACGCGGCGCCGGCTACGCTTTCCAATTATTATCGCCTATTCTCCGCATTTCACGTTGCATTCCATCGGGCATTTTATCTCGACACGACAATACTTTCGCAAAATGTAATCTTCGAACTAAATATCTTCTCTATGATGTAGACTGTTCTTTTGCTTGAAAGGGACGCGCAAAAAACTCAAGTATTTAAGGTTTTAAATATAATTAATCCACTCTGATTGCACAAACGCTTTCCCGAAATGTTGGAAATTTTTCTACGTCCGTACTGTCATCACAAGGTGCCGTTATTACAAATAAAATTTTAAAATTTTAACAAGAGTAAATATTATGTATAATCCATGTTTCGATTTAGTATTGTATGGATGTTAATAATTATATAAAACTCTGAAATCAAGTATATATTTGACTGCATTTTATTTTCATATATGTATTTTCATATGTCCATCTTAAGGAATTTTAAATGATTTTTTTTTGTTCGGTTTGGATCGATTCACATAATATTCATTAATAGTCACTCACACAACATTTTTATAAAAATCTGTTGACTTTTTGTCTTTGTGGGTTTCCTCGCCGTGTCTTGGAGAGCACGTAAAGCTGTCGGTTCCGGTTGCTACTTGTATCACAATCACTTGAAAATATAATCATTACTCATGGTATGTAAATATTTTAGTCTAAATGGTTACTGGCTCACCCACACACACCTCACCTGACATCAGTATGTGAGGTGAGAGATTGCCGTCTAACCTCCGCAACCCAGTGGTTGCGGAGGTCAGACGGCAATCTCTCGCGTATAAAAGTATTATCAATAACCTGTTAAAACCTAAGCTAGAATAAAGAAGAGCAGAGTAAAAAAGTCCGGGAAAATGCTAGAAAGAAGATATAGGTTAATGTAAAATCAGTGCTATTATTCAAACTTTCATAAAACGTATTTAAACAACGGCCTAGTAAAGAAAATTTTCATTTGTTCTTTGTCGATTTATTGTAAAGAAACGAGCTTTTGTTTCCGAATCACTGAATTACTGAATGTTGGCGTTTAGTGGAGTTATAAATTCATCGTGTTTTTTATGTTCAATGAAGCTTCAAGCAAGCTTGGTGTACAAAAGAATTATTTTTAGAATTCATTTTGTTAATGCTGGTGATTATTATTTGTTAAGAAAATTTGTTTATATAATTTTTTGTGTTTGTTAACCTTGTAAATATTCATTTGGAAACTTAATTTTTATCTGACATAAGTTAGTATAATCCGAAATAAATCGAAAAAAATACGTCATTTTGTTTGAATACTAAACTTTTTGAGTTTTTTTAGATTTTGTAAAAAAGCTATAGACAGTGCCTGAAAGTATATCCTCTCAAATAAAAAAAAAATAAAAAAACAAAACAGTTCACATTTACATAACGAAGCTAAAAGATAAAAAAATGTACGCATCAAATTCAGAATCTCCTACTTTTAGAAGTCGAATGATAACCCAAACAAAGATATTCGCATACGTAAATCAATGGAGCAGAAGATCATCGAGACTGGAAAACATCTTAAACATGTAAAAGAGATAAAACTCGAGGTGGAACAAAATTAATGGTATTTCTTGTAAAAAGTAACAAAGCCTGAACGGCCATCAATCATTGAGACGAGAATAGGGTTGCCAGATAGTCAAGGATTGGCGGGATTCTCCCAATATTTTTTCTTTTTTCCAGATTCTCAACAATGCTAATAATGTCCTTAAAAACAATATAGACCAGTTAACATTTTTTGGTTTCGCTTTGACTAAACGAGTACCTCACAAAAATTTTTGAGAAAACACGTTTTTAAGTGGAATCTTATGATATCTCACCACCGACATGCTAATAACTGGTTATGCGTAGTGTGCTGTGTGCACTTTGGATGTAATAATCGTACGTTCCTTTTTGTATAAAATATAAATTAAAAAATTAAATATATGAAAAATTTAGCATTTTTGTATGGCTGATGAAAAAATGGCTGTTATAGAAACTTATCTGCTCTATACCTACACATAGATAAGTTTCTATAACAGCTATTTATTCGCCCTACCAAAGCCCTAAAATCTCGAAAAAAATATTATTTAGAATAAGAAGATTCGATCTGACAACCCTAGATCAGAATGGAAGGAAGAAAACACCCGTTGATGAGTCTCACGTTATTTCTTCAAAGGCATTTAACGCCTATAGTGTTACAACCGAAATAATCGTTCCTTAGTTTTTTGTTAGGGGATGACGCGATGAATTTATAATGGATTTAGGGCTTTGAATCATTTTTTATAACTAGATTATTATTTTTTTGTTGACAAATGTATGTGCTTAGACGAGAGATCTTAAATTTGAAACTGCTTAGTAAAAAAAGGTGTTACTTAGAACTAGCTTTATTAAAATCGCGAGTAATTTTACCCCAAGAATTATTGAAATCTTATAAGAATATATGGCATAATATAGCCACAAACAAATATTAAGTCAAACTCCTGTTTTTTTAATTAGTTTCCTAGAAACTGATTTTTTTTAACATTTTCCGAATTCATCAATCAACGTCATCGTCAACGTCATCGTCAACGTGATGCTATTCCGTAATTATATTCTGGAAAGTTCTGGATTAAAACATAATTAGAATGCGACACGGGGCCGCTCATTATTACTTTTCTAATCTTGACCCATTTATAATTCATTTTTGCATTAGTCCCTTAATAAAAGGGGAATAATAATAATATAGAGATGAATGTAAAAATAAATAAATCTCTCTGTCTTTATAATATTTACATTTTCATAAACAAATACTAAAACAGTTTTGATGAGTTTCGGTTTAGTCATACATTAAAACATGGATAAAGATATTGGACGTAAAGATATGGAAAGCTGTTTCTTGTCGCCAAAATAATGTTCAAATGTAATTGTTAATCAAAAATTGTATAAAGAACATAATATAATTTCTCAAAGAAATTGTCTTTATAATTATCTAAATGGCTACAGAACATCGGCTTTCACATCACAACCTTATTGGTCTATTTTAAAACTGGAACTCAAAATATCCATAGGCAGTGGTGATCACTTGGCATCAGGTGGCATGCTTATACTTATATGTCTGTTATTTTTATCCTCAATCTAAACCGTTAATCGCCTAAAAGCATGACTCTTAATACAAAATGGCGGACTTAAGTTAATCAGAAGGCTAATATTTCATTAAATTAATTACCACTAATTACTTAACTGGAGCGAAGTCTCGAAAACAATATTACAAGAATTTATAATAACGAAAACTTCAAAACCACAATCAAATTTTGTAAGTGGGAGTAATTGATCTTAAGTTACTCGTGAACTATAAACTAATTTATCAAAAGACGAAGTATACTTTAGACAAATTGCCAATAAATATAATGGAAGATCTATCAGAGAACCTTGAACTCGCCTCAATAACAACAACGTTAGGTATATCTTACAATTATTATTTTTTATTTACGCTGCGCCGTTTCGAAAACAAAATCTTGGAAAGTAAGATAAAACGACGAATTGAAAGCCTTAGGCCCTTAGGCCAAACCATGATATCAAATGGCATGAATGTCAAATAAATCGTCGACGCGTCGCGTCGTATGCTGAACTAGCTGGAATTTGTAGGGCGGCTACTAACAAGCGACGCGTATGACTCTAGTACGAAATATAAATTTCTTTGAGAGTCGCTTCTTTTTGAGAGAAGGGCCTTTTTATGAAGTCACCAAAAAATCACCACATGATGTCACCCAGTGACCAATATAGTAAAGAGTTAACTAAAACAATTTAATAAGAAATCTGTACTCTTAAAATGATCGCAATAAAACATTCAATTTGCACATCTAGAACAAACGAAGTTAACTCCAAAAAATCAAATAAATGTGTCTTAAAAGTATAGAGTTAACTCCCTTTAGATCTGGGGGAGCGAATGGAGCTCCATTTTCATTTTTGAACGATCACTTCTGTATAACTGTATCTTACTTATTTGCCGATACCAGATCTAACAACAATAAAGTACCCCACAGGACAGATTTCGACAAATTTTGTACACACACAATATACCTAATACCTTCGATATTTATCCTTCATTAAAAATTAATAATGTAAAATTTTAAAATGCAAATTTTCATAAACAAAAACATATTCTATTTACATTGTTCTTATCCGCTATAGAATCTAGTTCTACTTTCAACGAATTATGCAAAGAGTGCCTTCCGCTATAAAGTTGCATAATGTATTGGAATAAAATTTTTAATCCAGCTGAGCTCAATAGGTAAAGTGCACGATTGTTGAGCCAACAATGGCTTTAGCCTTAACTGCAATGAAATTCATTCCGTATTTAACTAGTTTTATCCTACAGCTAAAATTTAGTACGGTTTATGTTTTGCCTCGTATTGCTAAGTGAACGTTTATGTTTCACCTACCTTCATATTGGTAGATAAAGTCTTCATTGATCCAAAACTGAGGAATTAAAAGGCTATTGGTTTGAATATGTTAGTGGAAGCAATTTTGGTGCGTATCGTAATTAATGAAAAGTTATTATGAGTTGGAAGTATATGTTCTAATATAGAAAGTTTGAACTAACAAATATTGTTTAGTCTTTTAATTTTTACTCTTCTTATGTTGAAAATTAAATTAACACATGACATAACCATAAAGAATAAGATCTACAAAAAGTCACCCAATTCCGACGTATTCGATAAAATAGCTTAATCCAAAAATTAATACGTAATTGTATTTCATTGTACAAGGGTTTAATTTATTAATTAACCTTAAAAAAAAAACTTACTTCATTTACCTACTATGTTTAATATTCTCACATTATCCAGCAATAAATAAGCAATATTATTATAAAAATAGTATCAGAAACTCACAAATGGCCCCATTGTTCGCCAGAGGTATCGCAGTGACCGACCGCATTACAGTACCTACACTTGAATTTTTTATAAGTTCCCTTGTTTATTATTTCGAAAGCGCATTCCCTGGGCCGCTAAAATGCAATAGTTTGAGAGCATTTCGTTGCTTTTAGTTGTGTTTTATTCTTGCTTCTTTCTAACGTTTTCGTTGTCTGCCTCCTGTTTCCTACTTACTTAGGTGTAATGATTTGATTGTTTTACTTGTTTTTACAATTTATTGTTGCTTTTCTTCTTGTTGTTGGAAATATTTATTTTATATGGGTTAATGTTTATTACTTAATAAAAGAGTTAAATTTATTTTGAGTTAAATTTTACGGAAAAAGTACACGTTTGATGTGAAAACTGTACACGTTTTATGATTTTCATGTAAAAATAATGGAAACAAATTGTAATATACTTGTGTACTTAAAATATTTATAAATATTTCACGTATTTATGTACCAAATTAAATAATTTATTAAAATCAGCACATATAAATTACTTTTAATCGTTGAATCAAATGACGATGTAGACAATGTTCACAACAACCAATTCGAAAATTACAAAAAAACTCTGAAATACTATATAAACATCATTATATTAAACAGAATGTACAAATGTATGCAAAATATATTTAAATTTATCCTTCTGTATCAGATACAAACTTTGATTAAACTCGTTAGTGAGTTCAAGTTTGATTAGGGCAGATCGTACTTAGATGACTTCGGAGAACTGATAGCGAAACTTAACTGAAACAGCTGTTTATTCTCATTAATATTATAATCATTTGTATTAAAATTATATAAAAATATCATAAATATTAATCATTTCTGGCTTGAAATCTGATGCATCAAATTAATTTTAAGCCCATAGATATTTAAAATATTTAATCGTATCACTTTAAATGCTGATAGATGGCGCTGTACCTAATTAGACCATATTAGTGAGAGTACTTGTTAAAATAATAAAATATTTAAAAATTTTATAATTTTAATGGGTTGTTAAATTGAATGGCTGGTTTATTTTTATAACGAACTACGGAGCAACGAATGAGCGTGTAAATACATAAATATTAAGCATTTGCAGTCTATTAACCTTTGCAGCATCAGATAAGTCATAAATACCAAAAAAGAGTAAGGGAAGAGGAAAAAAGGAGGTTTTCAGTCAGACTGGATATATTTCCTATATAATGGTAATCAAGTAAACACAATTAGATACATTCAACAGATCAGCCAAACCAAACACAAGTGTAACGGTAGTTAAAACCAAAACAACAATATTCCGAAATATCAGCAGAACGTAAATGCTGAAAGACGTGTATTTGCTATTGATCGTGTATAGAGGTTTAGTCAACACGGGCTCGTTCCACTAATATTGTGGTTTTGGTTCTGTTATTCATTTGGATTGCAGTATTATTGACGATTTAGATATTCTAATACTTTATTTATTGGATTTAGGTTTGAGGAACAAAATGATTAGAAAGATGCTGAATTTTTTTCAATATCTTGGATGAATTGGCGTTCTAAATTAACATGGTATTCGACTTTTTCTGTAAGTAATATAATTGTTTTATCAGACAAATCTTGACTTTATTCGCAAAAGAGATATTTAGTGAAATGTTTTTGGTTAACAAATTATCCTTAATTCCTTATCAATATATTAAATTACATTCGCAAGATATTGTAAGTATACTTCTCATTCAATCGTCCTTTAATGTCTCAATCGATTTGTGCATCGTTAGACTTTTATATGATCCGAGGAAAATAAAAGGGAGATCAAAATCTGATACAGTTGCGCTTTTCTTAGGTATTATGATTGCAAATTAGTTTTAGCTTTTTACTTTGACAGATAAGGCATACTAAAATCTAAGTCTAGTAATAAACCCTAACTTTAAAACTAACTCTAACGTAATAAATCCAGCTAATTCCAAACCCGAATCATAACGAAATCGGTGTAATCACAACATTAACTACTATTTCATATTTAGGCGGCTAATTTGTCACCTCCTTAACTTTGGTCTCAACCTGTACCACTATCCAAGTTAAGCCTTACTAATTGACGTCGGAACCTCGGAGTGCGATAATCTCTCCACAGTAAATTAATCTTCCAACTTGCAGTCGGGTAAATGTCTGGCCTGGTTAATCTGACACTGCAGCTTTGAACGAAATTACCTGGCCATGGCTTGGTAGAATAGGTATTTTTAATTAAACTCTCCATTAGGTAAAGACGTTATAGAAAAGAATTTCTGTGTGAGATTTTTTATGGATCTGTTTATTGGAAGGGAGAAAGTTTTACATTTACTTGTATGTGACATTGGAATGCTATTAATGACACTTTTAATTAAACAGGCTAGGCCCGTCATTACAATAGTCTCGCTTAAAAATCCAATTAATGAAATGGCTTAACTTTTTTAGTTAATTAGGTAGTCCCTTAATGTTTTGTGGTTTATGACAACACTTTGTATAAAAACTTATTAATATAAACTTTGTTGATGAAAATTCGATAAAAAATATCGTCTGGTAAAAGTCATTATTCACTATCACACTTTCAGCAAATAATCATCTCTCTCCATTCTCGACCAGAATAATGTCAAAGTAAATTATCTCGGCCATATAATAGATTCAGGAAACTTATCTAAAACGGGTTTTTCAGAGCAAGTCCTTGCTCACTTAATCCAGTATTCAACCCTTAAATGGAAGATCCGTGGCAGTGTAAAAAGCAATATGAATATTCATCGAGACGAAGATGGGAGTGCCGAAGGCTTTTATTAGATCAGCGATTCGTGCTTACGCTTCGAGTACTAGCCACTTATTTTTGTACCCGGTCTCGCTTAGGTTATTGTCGTTTTTCAAGGTGTATTGAATATCGATAAGGTTTCTGGTAAAATGGGCCGGGATATTCCAGCACTAAAATTCTTTCAAATTCCGTATTATTTATTGTCGAAATAGACAGTGCGGCTTCTAAAATGTGTTTGTGTATTGCTGTTAAATTAGCAAAGGAAAAAGTTTCACGTTCTCCATAAAGATATGGAACACCTACAAATTCAATACGATCGTTAGAGAGAAAACAAAAAAGAAATATGAGAACAAGAAACTTCGGAACTCCGTCGAAGTCGTGCGTTTTATTTAAAACAATTCACAAAGGGACATTAATTGAAATCGGAATCTTGCTTATTTTGAAATTAACGTGAAATCCGTCCATTTCGTCCATAGCCAAGAAAATTCGGGTCACGTCGGGCACAATTAGCGTTCCCCTGAAATGAAAACCGTTAAATGACTTGAACCATTCCATTGTTTAATGCCTAGTTGCTGAGTTTTAGGTCCGTATTTGGAGGCCATTGTTTGAGGCCTTTAAACCTACACACAGAAGATAATGATGACGCATTCGCTTTCAAAGACAGATGACGCTCGCAATTTACACGCGAATTTTCTCTCATTTTAAAATGTTATAATCACTTAAAATGGGCAATTCGTGTATATTTATAGAATGTATATTTATTGTAAAGTATTATATTCCCTCATGTACATTGTAATCCTGTTAAATTTAATGCAAAATCGGAGGTTAGGTTCAAAATTTTCTTTTATATTACAGTTTTATTTTATTTTTATTACTTATTGAATTCAGAATCCAGCATTCAATTCAATCTACTAAGTTCTTCCTGGCTTAACTTCAATCTACTCAGTTGTTCCTGGCTACATCTTTGACCTAATTTCCTCATCTACATAGGTTTTTAAATTTATCATGCGTATTATTTACTTTGTAAGATAAAGTCCAAACGCTGGCTAGCATCGATAAAATTTCAAGTGGCAACTACCTTCACTAAAATTAATATCTAGCTCAGTGCTGAAACATAACGTGGTAATCGAACCTGCAAGTGCCAAGAGTAATTCTGATACAAATATATTGTATATCCGCCAATCCGGAGTGGAGCAGCGTGATGGATTAAGTTCTTAACATTTTTCTTAAAAGGAGACGAGACAGCTGACCAGCAGTAGAATATTTACAGGCTCATTTCATTTTAATTGATCATATAATGGTTATGTGTATGTCGCAGTCATCTGGTTAAATCAGCTACTTAATTGAATCACTAGCGCGTTCATCGAATGACGACATTCAATTGAATCCTAGTGATTCAATGATTAGCCGAACGTTGATTCAACAAACGTCACTCAACGTCCAACTAGTGAGCTAATCGAAATAGCCCTTAATAGCCCTTTCAATAGAGCGGACGTAGGTAATCAGTCAGGTTATTGAATTTTACTTTTTGAGGAATACGTAAAAATGCGTAAAAATGATTCAATTGGATAGCGGATTCAACAAGATGACTGCGACATGTATACTGCGAAGCTTGAAGATAACAAAAAATATAGTAATCCTAAATGTGTAGAATTATATGAAAACAATCTTTAAATATTCTTAATATGAACCTGTTAAAAATATCTGGTAACAAAACAATAATGTGAGTCAAGCAGCGAGAAAAAAGTTAATAAATTATTTAATTGGTGTTCCTTTTTTGCGTTTTCTGTCATAATTTAACTTCAATGCTTAATGTTAACATAAAGTATAATTAATATTCTTTTTACATTCAACAATTTATATCAACGAAGGTTACAGCGATTTTAATGTAATAAAGTTGAAAGGGCAGGCTTTGTATGAATCGTATATGAGAAACAATGTGTTTTATTTAATTCGAAATCATGTTTCAAAATGTAATCCTGTACCGTGAATATAATTTATGTTAGGATTTACTCTGGTACTCGTAGCATTTAACGTTAATGTAAAAAGTTAAAATTTGCGGGGATTTTTTTTTCTAGTAGAAATGCTGTAGAAGCGGTTATTATAATGGCTGTGTTCACGCCGCCGCCGGACGATACACCGCATCTCGATAGGGCGCGCAAA
>DVXP01002009.1:0-13603 GCA_018235645.1 Junonia grisea | reverse complement strand
CATGTAAATTGACGTATCAAAAGAGCTCTAGCAGCCTATTTGAATAAATATATTTTTCTTTCTTTCTTTCTTTCTATTATTTCTTCTACATCCTCGGTGACTATGGTGAATAACAATTAAAATAAAATAAAATCGTTATATTTTCTTAATAAGAATCATTTTAGTCTTTGTATAGGTAAACTCACATAGAAGATTCTTAGCATAACTATGAATCTCTTTCTATTAATAGCTAAAAGTCTAACTAACCTATATAGCCACAAAGCCTAAGCTGTAACCCATATCTTTTGTGTGTTTGACCACTAAAGCTTTATACGCGAACACAGTAATACAAAGCAGTGTTTTGCGGTAGAATAATAGGAAAGTGTGGAGCCTACAGGTGAGCCTGAATAAATGCATACTCGGCAACGCCACAATACAACTGTGATTAGACGGCCTATTTACCAATGTTGATTCACACACATAACCTGGCGATTTGTTTGAACTATATTACTGTATTTTTATAATTGTGTTTTTTATTCTTTAGAAGCTGATATAAAAACAACATTTAATCAAATTTTATAATATCGAACATACAAATGTATTCTCTAATATAAAATTTATGTTATATAGGTACGTGAAAAGACTCGAACGAAATTTAGTCACCCGGCTAAAAACTTTGGAATCTTTAATACCTATTCGTAATCATCACCAAAACTTTTATTGATGAAAGTACTATTATTGGCAATTTTAAAAGTACTAAAAAATCTCACAAGAACTAACAACCATTATAATAAAAATAAGCAATAAAAATTACGTTATTTCACAAATTCTGAAATTACTGAAAACCTTAACGGTTTATGTGACGACGCTGGTCACATAAAACGATTACCGCCCGCACATAACGCCTGAAACGATCGAACTTGGGTATAGAATGGACCATCGACTACGATCGGGGCCACAGAACAAATTAGAAGTGCCATCGAATGTAGAATCGAAATTAATTAACTAGGCCACATCAATACTCCATCAATACTCAGCGCGACCCGTGTTATAATTGGTTTCCGAAAGTGCCTAATTTTGAGGGTAATATTTCGTGTTATCGACGAACGCAGTGCATTGGCTTACAAACTGTTGCGGTCGAGTTTATTTTCACTAATTAAAAGTTACGTCCTTTGTGACATTATCAATAAAGTTTCTAAATAAAAATTAAATGGACATCTAGTAGGTAATAGATTGAGTAACCGACTGTATCTGAAAACCTTATAATATGCCATGGTCTTTTTATTTATTTTGACATACCTATATTTTATTACAACAATAATAATTTATGAACTAACATAATTTTAAACGTAGGTATATTAAATATGTTTTTATAAAATAGTTCTTTCAGAAAATTTTGGTAACTTAATAACTCACGAGAATATTGTTAAACTACTCGTTGATAGGCATTAAACTAATCACAACCGGCAGATTACTACTGTGCGCTTAAAAAGAAACTACGTTTCTGTCCCGCACAACAAAATTGTGGATTAAATTGCTGCATGCAGTATTTCCAAACAGATACCAAATACAGATACAGGTACCACCTGCAGACCTTCAAAAACAGAGTGTAATCTTATTTAAAAACAACACAACGCATTTTGTAGCTCAAGGGTCGTTCAAGTATTACGTATCACGATTTTCGAAGATTTTAGACCCCCCCACCCCCACATGTAACGGATCGTAACGTTTTTCTGTACCCCTCCCCCTAGTTGTTACGTAACATTTTACTAAAATATTTTTAATAAACCAAAAATCACCAAAATTATTTTTGGGACCATTTTCATCTATAAATCTCAAATTAAGTTGTTACGTAACGCTTTGTTGTGATACCCCCTCCCGGCCCCATAACGCACCGTAACATTTTTCAAGACCCTCCTCTCCCCCCAAACTGCGTTAGGTAATACTTGAATACCCCTCAACTGGCACTGCAAATGTCCGTGGGCGGCAGTAATCACTTACTATCAGATGATCTGTCAGGTCGCTCGCCTCCAATCCTATAAAAATCCATGCGATACCACATCTAATCATATTCATATTCTTTGGTATAAACTTTGGCTAGCTAAGTTCTGAATCTTTCCGTAGCTAAACGACAGTTGTGGTAAGTCGGTCCAAGGTGAGTTCGGCGATAGTTTATTGCGGCGACGATTTCAAGTTTATTTTATATCTTTTTAGATTTGTTTGCTTCCGTTTCCTTGGTGAACTTTAAAAAAGTTAGCTCTTGCTTTTTAAAATTGAAAATTACAATATTTTCAGTTAAATAAAACTTTGGCTTTTGTGTCTCTTTAAAAATCACTCTTTTTTCATTTTGTGATAACAAAATGTAACTTTGTTTGAAATAATATATTTATCATTTTATAACGTTTTATATCGATGTTAAATATCGTTTTTGAAATTGAAATATCGACTTCATCATCACGTACCTAAATTACTTTTTGATTTCATTCTGCCTATTTTAAATCTGAATCCATAATACCAAAAGAATTATTCTAGGAATCATTTAGAATCATTACATTACATTACATATTACGATACGAATGCGAATCAAAACATTTAAATCGAGTTTAATATAAATGTTTTACCATCGTCGAGTGTTGTCTGAAACAGACGATGCTACGGACGTATTTTAATTAACAAATAATATAATTAGTTCGAAATAGAACAACATCGATATGTTAATAGAGATTAATTAATTGAATTCAAATGCTAATGACTTGTTGAGATTTTTATAAAAGGTTTAAAAATAGAAGATACCCACTCCGTGAACTCTGCTTTCAATTGATATTCATTAAATATTGATTTTATATACAGGGTGTCCCAGAAATAAATATTATGAAAAGAATTGAATAGAATCTATATAGTGAAACAATTGCACATAAACACTATAAAGCTTACTTACAGATTGTCCCAGATATTCTCTAAAATTTTACTTTCAAAATTTTAAAAATTTTATTTTACCCTATTTCGAATAACAAATACCAGATTAACAAGAGCCATCTATCCATTCGCAATCTTACAAACCAAGTGTCAACATAGCATTGGAAAGTAATCGAACAATCAGAAATGCAATCATTTCGCCAATAGAACTGGCGACCGCATACATCACACGACGGACATCCGACTCTATATGAAAAGAAGGCAAGTGCGAACAGATTTACAGAGATTTATTCGACCGCCCGCGATTCAGAATTGCGACAATCGGGGCTCAACAGCAATTGGTTTGAAAGCATTTCGAATAGGGAAAATGTTACGTATTATTAACCTTCTTCTAAGAAGGAGATTTTACGTGTATTTTAGAATTTATATAATTTATTAATAGTAGGTAACAAATACCGATTTGAAACTTTTACATACTGTGTCTATGAAAAGAAAGCAAGTGTAAATAGATTTACAGAGATTTATACGACCACCCGCGATTTTGAATTGCGACAATCACACAACACAAATTGGTTTGAAAGCATTTCGAATAGGGAAAATGTTACATATTATTAACCTTCTTCTAAGAAGGAGATTCTACGTTTTTTTGAGATTTTGTATATGATTGTCGTGTTGTAGAAGTAAGAATGTTAGAATTATGTATTTAGTACTTAAAATTTTAACTGTTATTTATGTGTAGGTTTATGGTAATTGAACGCCTAAATATAAGTGCAACATTTTAGTCCTCACACGTCCGGAATAGCCGAAAAATCCGGACCAACTGTTTTTGTAAAAGCTCGGATAGATAAGACATACCATAATAGTTATTCAGTTAGTTTCCTACCAACATAAGGTTTTTCCTACCAAACCAAACAAATAGGTAATTAAGACTGCATAGACTAAACAAATAAAACATTAATTTAACTACAAAAAACATCACACATAATACATATTGTTTCCAAAGCAATATACCAGCTTATTTAAATATTCGACTTCTGTAGCTTCCACTTCGACTTGACAACAAACTTGGAAACGCTCCAGTATAAAAATCCGTTGAAAAGATTGTGAAAAAAATTTTAGTTCATTCATCCCGGGCTTCTCATTTAGTCTGGATTAGTTCGAGGATAGGCTATTACATTCCTTGTGACCAATTTTTTCGTATTATTTTCAGATATTATGAATAGTATAATTATTTTTTTTAATATTTGGTCGATACTTTTTTATGTCTTCTTGATTGCGTGAATGATTATACTAGAGTTAGAACCAGGGATAGCAATAATCCTGGTGAAGTAAGTATAGAAATTGGATGATTTTTCATATGGGGATTTATTAAATAGTACTAAAATTATTATAATACTTTCAACAAAAATAATACTGACAAGCATATAATAATACCTATAGAAATCGAAAGAAAAACGGCACTAGCTCTTCGACTATTGCTACATATATTTAAAGCGAAATATATTCTGACTACCGAGGATGTGTGGATTACGAAGTTTAAACGCCATCGGACGAACTGTTAACCCTTGTTCATGAAGTTGTGAACGAAATATCACGTTCTTCCCTCTATACGTACGTTTCTACGTAAAAAGTTTTAGTTGGAGGATATGCCATGTGTATTCCAACAAGCTACAAATGATAAAGTTTTTGCTTATGTCTGTTATCTGTTTGGCTCGATAGGATGCTACCGCTATATTATGGTGGTAAAATAATGGCCGTTAAAAATGTATTTTATGTGTCACGTGTAAGTATATTGGTTCTTGATATTTAATACTACATCAGTTTCTCTAAATATAGCGCATGATCTTGAAAATTTCACATTTGTTTATATTTATTTGAAACTAATAGTACTAAAAATAAAATAAACTTTTTATGCGAAGTTAAATTACAATCTGACTTTTCCCAGATATCTGCTTTATGATAGATAAATGGAATGTTTTGAATAAAAGTCTTCAATTTCGAACTTATAAATAGAATCTTCATTCAGAGTGTTTATTAACATCAATATCTTCTTCAAGGATATTGTATAATTAAAACTTATTGGACTAATATAATCTAGACTTTAAAATAAAGAAAAATTGACCAGAAACTTTTGTTACTTAAATAAAATTTTCCGTGGTAGAGCCATGCATTTGCACGAATGGGCCGGCTCGACCGGAGTGATACCACGGCCTCACAGAAAACCGGCGTAAAATGATGCTTGCGTCGTGTTTCGCCGCGTGAGTTAGGGTACCGGAGACCTAATTCCCCCTCTATACCTAAAAGGCCGGCAACACATTTTGTAGCTCCTTTGGTGTTGCAAATGTCCATGGACAGCATTCACTTTCCATCAGGTGATCTGTCAGTTCGTTTGCTGCCCTATTCCAATAAAAAATACAGATCATTCGTGCAGGTATTCTTAATATTACAAACCTTAAACTCATTTAAATTGCGTATCTAGTAAAGTACTAGCTATGAGCTGATACATTCCTTGGCGGGGCGCAGAAATGATGGGCTACAATGTTGCATTCCATAGCATGTATTAGGTTTTGGGGCGTAGCTGGAGGAGATTGCACCGACAGTAATAGAATGCACGGGAGAGGCCGCGGACGTGATGCGAACGCGATTCCATAGCCTCTCCGTTTTCCGTGCTGAGTCGGCTATCGCAGGGGGTTTTAGTGTGTACAATCTCACATAACCCGGCCTCCCTCCCAGGAGTAAAAAAAAGGAATAAAATGCAAAAAACGCTACAGATTATTGATTCTATAAAAATACAGAAAAAATATTGGCAACGAAAAAATTATCCTTTGCAAGAAACCTGCAGACACAAAATCAATCATTCGGGGGCGCATTCGTACAAGATAGTAGGTACAGGGCGCTGACAATGCTATTTACCTGATAGTCAAGTAGCAACACTAAGTATAGAGAATTACTATAATTTATAAATTCTGTAGATTAAGAAAGATATTTGAAAGAAAAAAAAATAAATATTCAATACGGTTGTTAGAGCAATATCGACTTTCATATCAATTGTCAATTTATATTTAACATTTTTTAATCTATCACCCGATTGGAACGTAGATTCAAATTAAAAAAGAATCCGTAAGAAACTTGGCTGTTAAAATCTATTTCGTACAATTTTCCTAGTTACAATTTAAAAATGTTTCAATGCAAATATTATCAAATAAAAAAAGCTCTCGCAAAGACAATTTTAATCAAAAAAGTTAAACCCTTGTTATTTTAAAATAAGAACTCGTCTCAGCTTCGAATAATAAGAGTATTGTCGATGAAATTTGTTTCTCAATAAAAACAATATCGGAGAAACGCGAACAAGTGACAGAGTAAAATCAAACAAGATGCAGTCGCTACGTCGCTTAAGCCAGTGTTGCCAACCCTTGAAACTTTTTCTCCCAAAAAGTTCAGAAAAGGACAAACAATTGACATGTTAAAAACCTTTTCTCAATAAATAAAATATACACGACTTATTGTCCAGATGTGAGATGTCATAGCTTATATCTTTCTCCATGTACAATACGATGTATCACAATTTACAACATACACTATGCAAGGTCAATAATTTTACACATGTGCAAATTCTATGACTACATTCTATACGAAAATCTTACTTAAATCACCTTTTCTATACCGTCTACCAATTAAAGGCCTAAAAATCCCCTGTACATATTTCCCATGTAAAAAAGTTTCAGATCAACTTTTTTCCTAAAAATTAAGCAAAACGCACATGTTGGCAATACTGGCTTAAGCTGCAATATTATTCCCTAGGCGTCCGCGAACGGCAAAATTCAATAAATAAGTTACTCGAGATTTCTTCGAGGAAAAATATCAATGTCCCCGTGTCTCCTCAGTGACAACCTTTTAGGGGCAGAAATTTATAATGGTAGTTTCCATTACCCGAAGTGGCTGTCTGAGGGCTGATGCATGACGCACTCCTGAGAAAATATTAATAAGACCACGTTCTCCGCTCGATAAAGGTAACGCTCTTGTGGTTATGTCTGCCTGGTACTTCTTAACTCTATTAGGTGTTTTCTTCACTACTTTGAAAACTTTATTATATAAACAGTACTTATATGTAAACATGTTTTAAATAAGAATACCTACTATGAATTTCAGGTGAAATTAAGTCCAATGGTTATAAAATTAAAATTGAAATATTTCAGCCTGAACTTGTACAATTAGAATTGTATACATATTTCGGAAATATTATTTCGCTTAAATTTTCTGAATCAACTATCGCATATATGTAATTATTCTTATCAAATTAAAATACAATCAATACTAAAAACAACGATATTGTAACACTCAAACATATAATTTATTTATAGAATATTACGTCTTTTCAATCTATTTTTAACACTCGTAAAGGCGTGAATTATGTTTCAAATAAAAGCAAAATCAGATGGGTAGAATTGAAGTCAAGGAAAGAGACTAAAAATAAATATCCATTATCATGTTAAATATATGTGTATGTTTCTTAAATAACTAATAAGTAAGCTTTGGCAAACTTTGAATAACTAATCATTTATGTCAATTATTATTATATATGTATTGTTAAAGACAGTCCAGAGGTGAATAACAATATACAACAACTGTTCATTATACATGTCTCTATTTCCACGATTAATACAATAATGATACTCTATATCACCATATCTTCCATCTTGACATCAACCACCGTTGCTAGGCAGTCACTAGCCAAGCCGCCAGCCAGCCAGGAATCTCGTATTCCAAAGAGTCCCGCTAACATTACATTCAAAGAAAACAAATGTTGAACGAATTGAAATTGCGTAAATTTATAATATTGTATCCTTTTTTGCACTATTTAAATAATATACGGAGGTGATACAGTCAGTATAAATCTGCAAAGGTGGACTTATCTCTAAAAAGATCAATTCTAGTCAACGCATGGAGGAGAGTGATTGGGTTATACAGAGGGAAGTATAATACAGACTGTATTATAATGGAGATTACAAATATTAATTGTCCCATTAAAAATTCGTTCTATTCTAACGTGTAGAAATTGCGAGAATCGAGGAAAATAACTTCTTGTTTATTCTTGCATAGATATTAACAATAGAAATATCAATGAAAATACAACACAATACCACCACGTTACGGAAAATCATTCGCAACGTAACAATTGGAAAATATTAATCCATATATACTTTTCAACACTGCTGTCGTACTTGCCTAGCGGGCCTCGTCAGCCTCGGCCTCGCGGGCCTCGTCAACCTCGGCCTCTGCCTCTCATCGCCTCTGGCGGGTTATTAAGAGGCAGAACGTTGTAAGCGATTATTTGAACCATTGAAACATAATGCAGTGTTATGTTTAATTACGAGTTCATTTTTTGTATTCAGTTTTTTCATGAACTTTAATTTTACATTCGTTTTGTCTGTGGCTTTGCTTGAATTCGTGGGGATTTTATCAATTTATTTTGTAGCCTATTTCTATAAGACTGCCTTTCAAAACACATAATATTTTACTTTAAAGAGAATTGTCCACTACTTTGTCATTTGTGGATCGATTTGAGTACATATGGTTATACGTATTATGTATATATATTTTTTGTTTAATAGTATTTCTAAAGGTAGGTTTATAAAGTTGGTCCGCTCTCTCAGTTGGTCCGTAAATTAGCCACAATAGTTAAGTCATTGAGAACTATCTTTACAGCTTTAAGACGGTTGTATTTTCCTATAAAACATAATAATTACTTCAGACTACCTCAGTTATCACACTCTGTTTCAACTTTCGGTTACCATAGTCATTTCCAGTGCCGAGAGGATTTCTGTGTCCTGTGCGAGTTAGTACGATAGCGTCTTTCTTTAGCAAAGAAGAAGGGACAATCTTCTTTACATTACACTATTGCTGCTGATGCAACCACCTCCATCTGTGCCCCAAAACCCATTAAAAAAATCATTGTTACCCATCATTTTACCAACTACGCCCTGTCCCTGGGCACCGTTCACATCGCCCTACTTACAGAACTGGTCTGTTCTCGTTGGGTTTGCAGGAGTTATTTAAATAGAGTTCGTGGTGCAGTAGCGAGGAAGTTTTCCAATTAAGACGCTATGGGAAACAATGGTCTCGCTTTACAATTGTTTCCCGTGAAATTATCCAAACCTTAACGTTGGATTGAAGTGTTTTAATTTTTTATTTGATAGGTAAAACCAATCCTCGGTTATATTAAAGTGGAATTTACTGAACCTAATATTTACCTTTACGTAACACAGCCTTTACATATCCCACTGCTGGGCATAGGCCTCTCCTATTAGGGAGAAGGTTACGGAGCTTAATCCACCACGCTGCTCCACTGCGGATTGGTATACGGATATATACGGATATACATGTGTCAGAATTTCTTCTGGCACATGCAGGTTTCCTGACGTTGTTTTCCTTCACCGCCGAGCTCGAGATGAATTTAAACATAAATTTAATATAGCACTTGAAAATCCAGCGGTGCTAGCCAGGTTTGAACCCGTGACCTTTGGTTAAGATCCACGTGTTCGCACCACTAGACCATCTCGGCTCTAGTTTTTATATACAAAAGAGAAAATTTATTATTTAGGTACTGCTTGAAGATTTTAAAATTGACAGCCCACATCTCCATAATCTCAAAAATTCTCTATTTTATTTTCCATTAAAACGAACATCTTGACTTGAATATTTGTTATTTAAATCCTACGGAATTTTTTCGTTTGATCTTAGTTTTTTCGCAAAACAACCACAGTGCATATTAATATGCCGATCAATAACGATTTATATTTTACATACCTTTATCTTGGAAATATGGAAATGTATATCAATAGGTCTGAGACTATTGCGATACATTTCCATATTTTAAACCCAAAATGTTGGGTATTTTGGGTTTTCATATAAAACAAACAATCATCAAGTAACATTAATTATTCTACAATTTATTACACGAAAATAGTTTTTGCGGTACCTTGGCTATAATTCGCCAAAATAAATGTCCGAAAATGGCGTTCGTATTTATTCACGTCCGATGCGAGGACGACCGTGGACCTGATATATGACTCGGCCGAGTAGCCCTTCAGCAAATAAATGAGATTAAGTTTATACGAAATTGTCTTCTAGCTAAGACGCCACTTTATCTGGAAAGAATGATGAAATAAACTCGTAACGCTAAGATTTCAACCCTAAAATGTCAAGTGTATATGTTTTGTGGTGTTTGCAGTAAAATCTCGTAGATCGTCTAAGTTTTTCCATTTTTTTATAAAGTATTCGTATTTTCGTAAGCAATTTAACTTCTGCCACTTACAAAGATAACACGTACCTAATAAAAACTTAATTGGCAACACCGTATAAGATGCGGAAATTATGTGTCTCTGTTTTCTATCAGAATATAAAATAAAAAACTATAAGCAATTGTTTAATAATAAAAAAACACCACAATTATGCTTGTATAATCTGTGCTTGATTGCTGAATTCTTAGCTACATGTATTCTGTATAAGATACATATATACATATATTCAAAAATTCTTCTCTTAAAAATAAAAACACACGTAACGCTTACAAGAAAAAATTTCTAAGAATTATAAGAGCATTTAGGCCGACGGCTTACCTTAAAAGATTTCAAGCCTTATCTAGGTTACATCTCGGGATCCCATTGAAACATCTTGAAACGCCAAGTGTTGCTCAAAGAGAAACCTGCTTCCGGAACACGTAAGATTTACCTTTAAAAAAATGCTAAAAGGATCTCAAAAGTGTTGCCTGTGTTAAATATGTTTATGTAGACACAATTTAATTTTCTTTAAAGGGATTTTATTTCCTTTGTATGGTTTAGCGTGGGGTTTGGTTTCAGGAGTGAAAGGAAAGATGTACTGGAATACTAATAAATGGATGGAACACAAAATGATCCGTAACAAAAAACGTAACACAGCCTGTACATATCCCACTGCTGGGCATAGGCCTCTTCTCCTATTAGGGAGAAGGTATGGAGCTTAATCCATCACGAATTTCTTCCGGCACATACAGGTTTCCTCACGATGTTTTCCTTCACCGCCGAGCTCGAGATGAATTTTAAACACAAATTTAGCACGTGAAAATCCAGCGGTGCTAGCCTGGGTTTGAACCCGTGACCTTTGTTTAAGATCCACGTGTTTTCACCACTAGGCCATCTCGGCTCTCAAAATGATCCAATGTTAGATAAATACCTTTTCTTCTGTTAAAGAAATCGAAATTTAATAATTAAGCTAAGTTTTCTTTTTTAATTGGTTCATTTACTTTTTTAGAAACTTAAACCAAAAAATATGTAAGTAATAAATGTATAAACAAAAAATAAAGAGGTTATTTTTGTTTGCACCGTTATTATTAATAAGGATTACGCCCCAGTCGTGAAAATTAAATTATTATCAAAGAAAATCTTTGTAAATACAGAATATTTAATTATAGCTTATCGCGCTATTATCCCGTGAAGTCAGCGAGCCGAATAATAATTCAAATGAGTTTTATTTCGTATCATTTTTGTAGAGTGACTATTGTATTGGAAAATATTTTGTTTGTATGTATGAGTTTATTAATGGGTATGATATACCTAAATATACCCTGGTAGATATTGTAGTTAAGTTTTACTGATCTCTCATTAAATTGTAATGTAAGATATTATTAAAATGAATTGTCTATTGTCTTCGTTCATATCCTTATTTAAATACCACAAATCCATAAAGTTCAGAAACTTGTAACTTCACTTAAAAGTTTTTTAAAAGTTACTGTCAAGATAATATTTCCTTTATGGAAAAATATATTTTCTAAATGTATTTAAAATACACATTAAGAAAAACACTTTCCTAAATAATGAATCGCATATCTAACACACAGAAGCAAACATAGACAAATATTCTACAATATTCCAGAATGTTCGCAGTAAATGTGTTCGCATTTTGCTCTTCATGGTTTAATAATTGCAGGAGAGTGCTGCTTCGCTTCCTGCGTTTTAGACACTAATGCATGGTTACATTAGCGCTTATACGTCCTTTAATATTTGTCTTTGACGGAATACGGAGGGAAATTACGACATAATTGACAAAGTTTTGGGCACAAATATCAAAAAATTACCTCAAACTCATAATATGTATACATTTAATGGAGTCAAAAGTAAAATATAAAACAAAGTTTCGGGTCGTTTATTGGGGTTAGGTTTAATGGAAAATAAGTCAACTTTACGTCCTCTCGTTTAATTTATTTTTTTGTTTGATTGCTAGTCCAATATAATGTTGTGCGGATGAGACCCTTCTTAAATGGATTTTTCAATGTAATAATTTTCGAGGATCATATGAATCCTCGAAGCCAGTATTTTTTTTCTAATAAAACAAATTGTTCTAGAATTAACCATAGTTTTTGGTTTTGATTGAAACATGAAACTTCTGGTACTGACAGTGTAATTGAAAGTGGCCATCTAATATTAGAATTGTTAATATTACCTATTTCCAGATATTTCGGTCTGTAGTTTAAAATAAACAAAGGTCAAAGGAACCTTCTATTGATATTAAAGTAACCTTTCACCACGTTTAGTATAAGTGAAAATGTCACTTAATTAAGAACTTTTCACAGATGATTGAACATTTTGAAAGTTATCAAATCAATGAAGCGACGAAATGAAAATGTCGTTTAACTTAAATGAATATTTTAAAGAATAAAAAATAGTTTTGAACTTCTACTTCAATCATTAAAATTTCCACGCAAGATTATTTTGTACTATAGAAACGAAGTCTACCAGACAAACCCCAAGGAGATAGTAGGTAGAGACGAAATTATCAGGATCCCTAGTTTACCAACTTCACAAACTAGCCAAGTAATTATCCGACCAGCTGAATATCTGACAAAGGTTCCTAGACAAAATGTTAAGTTCTTTGTCGAAAGTTTATGTTCACCCTGTTATAATCCAAAGTTTTTAAGGTTCATTTTAAGATGTTAAACTACATTTCTTTATCCTTAATGAAATAACATTGTTTTAAGCCATTTCTTTATCATATAAAAATGGAAACAGAAGTATATCGTGACGTATTATGTGGCAAAAATTACGTCGTATACTTAGGCATGCGATGAAGGGAAGGAATGACTGAAAGCCAACGATTGAAACACGGCTTTATAAGCCGTTTTACATCGATTTAATACGTATTGAATCAATGGATAAAATCTAGGTTCTATCACGCATATAATAGTTTCCTATAGTTTAAAAATATTTAAGTTGCCCGGAACTATTCCATAAATACATAGAAAGGCAGGTCTACTGCAAACCGTTTCATATTACAAGCAATTTATTATTCGCACACGCAATTACGATGCACGTTCAAACGATAAACTTATGCTCACCGTACCGGAGGAAGTTTTAACAACGCCACAACGACGTTCATCTCGCAATTCCTTGAATCTTAGAAGATAACAAGCGAAAAACTTGTGCTCATATAAAAGGATCGTTTATGTTGTAAACGATGTACGTTCGTCTATTGTTATAGCGTTGACTCTCATACGCTAGTTATAATCTTGTTAAGAGCCAAAAAGTTGGCTGAGAAAAATTTAGAAATTTTTTTCTTCCTAGCATTTTTCCCAGACTTAGCTAGGGTCTGCTTTAGTCGCCTAAGTTTTGACAGGTTACTGATTTTTACGCAGAGCGATTGCCGTCTGACCTTCGCAACCCAGAGGGCAAGCCAG
>DVXP01002008.1:0-13609 GCA_018235645.1 Junonia grisea | reverse complement strand
CCTCTACGTGTTGGCTTCGGCCCCACGCACGCCTCCCAAACGTCCGGGACATTGTTGGCCCGTGATATGGCAAAGACTTACTAATACATATATAACCGTCTACTTGTTTATATTACAACACCTATTACTAGCAAAACTCTCATTCAAAATACGTTTGAAATGCGTGTGAAAAGTTTTATCGTTTAAGTAAAGTATAGCGTTCGTAACAGAAGTGGGAAAAGTGGCATCTACTAATGAAAGTGATTGCGTGTTAGACAGTTCACACGCCTCCGCTTCATGCCAGTCATTAAACCTATACAGAAACTGTAACAGAAACTGTGTAATTATTTCTTAAAAGATTTATAGAGGATAAACATTGATATCGATACGGAAACGTAAAGTTTGTTTGGTATGGTAAGGTATAAATCTATAATCTAATAAAAATGGTATGGCAGTATGATGCAAATCAATGAAAAGATTTTAATTGAGCTTGGTATCGTATAATTACTGAATATTTCGTATGCTGGGAAGTTAGAAGACTTGTAGATCGTAAAGAAGAAATAATCCTTATCCAAGCATCAAGCTTGCGGGTCTGTGCTTCTGACATAATTTCCATCTCAATAATTTAACTATTTCAGTATTCACATTTTGCTATTTATGTCTCAAAATATTTCGGCCATTACGAGATGCAATTTTAAATCTTCAAACATTCATTACACTAGCAAGTGATTAAATTAATTAAAAGATTGGCGTAACGATGACAAAAAATCAAAAAAAAAATGGTAAAAGAATCGTAGCGATGTTAACATATGGTAACAAGAATTGCCAAAGGATGCTATGAGGTCGTAAACTCGTCCATGTGCGTACTAAGCCGAGCTTATTGTGGAAAGCTGCTTGCCTTCGCTCTGCACTCGATCCGTGCGTAAATACCAATCATACTATATAGCTAATTATACAAATATAACTCTTATGTTCGAAAACATAAGATCTAATTTAGTTTTCTATGCTAATATGTATATAGCCGTGGATTCTCATAGTACAGAATAAATAGTACGCTTCTACTACCGGTAGTTATGTAAAGGACAGTTCACATCATTATGTCATGGTAAATATTCACTTTTATTATACAAAAGTAGGAAGGCTTTTTTAAATTGTGTAATAAATGGAGCTTACAATAAAATGCTAATATGGGAATAAAAATATGATTGCTAATTATTCTAACGTTATATAAAATGTACTTAATTTTAATGGGTTATACATTTTTATTTTCTTAATTATCGTTGCAATTAACACGCATAATGGTTGACACACTTAGAGTATACTTATACAATTCTGTAGTATTTTGTATAATGAGAAAACTTAACACCGAATTTAACAAGTAAGAAATTAATACATTAACCTAAAATATTACATCGGTTAATTTTCCTTGTGATTTCACCCGCGTAGGTTTAGGAGCACTTCTGAAATACTATGACATTTAAAATTATTATTCGTCTCGTATAAATTCTAACGCGATGTAATAAAGGCTACCTGCCTACCTTAATCAACAAACATTTAGCACCAAAGTATTAATAAGTAAGTACCTATATTTTCAATTGATTTATTCCCAATTCAAATTGGTTACAAAGATTAGTGTGTTCAAATAACCAAACTCTTAAACTCTATATATTAGGTACTAAGCATAATTCTTTATAAGAAAAATAAGCTTAAATCGGTTAACGATTTGATTCATCAAGGACGCTTCGTGTCCGCAGTCGTCGAGTTCATTGAATTCTTGTTTTCTTTACACCTCTTATTACGTATTCACGACGTGAATAGGGTTGAGGTAAATACGTTTTATTATTAGAAAAAACGTAATATAAAACATACATTACGATGTGTTTTCTTTGAAGTTATTCCCTTGATATTACACTTAAATTTCATTAATAATTTATTTATACGGTCGCAGAAAATTAAGGCAGTATGGTAATGACATACAAATCGTTCGCTTGAGTTTGATTAAAAATGTCACATTTATAGACACGATCAGGTCAACGGTCTTGAATGATTTGTTCTTTTGAGAAAACAACAATGCATAATTTATGAACAATAATGAATATTTACAACGACATCTAAATAATCATTAAATTAGAGTTACCGCGTTACCGGGTTTTTAAGCTTTACGTTATGGGCAAAATTCTAAAAGTTCAACAATTTATATTTATTTATATTCCAATTGTAAAACAGAATCGTGGCGCTTGAGTAAGTTGTACGTTGTAAATTAATAAATTCGTGGAAGGGTAACCTAATACCGCTCGTTTGTTGTCAGTACTAAGAGAGATATCAAATAATAGGTGTCGATTACAGATAGCAAAGCACGGTGATCGTTGCGATTGTACATTAATTACTAGGGTATTGTGAAAACAACGCTTTCTATATCTTCATCAACAAAAACTGGTTGCAGTTTGGCATTAGCTTGCGCAAGAGTCGGACGCGTAAATTGCTACTGATCAACAATGCCCGCGTTCTTGCGCTATTGTTGTGAATAAAACTTGTCAAACATTATTATTCGGTTTGAGGGAGCGGTTAAGAAATATGGCATAAGCAATTAGTGGATATGGTATTTTGCAACGCGCATTGTAATAATTTTCTAAATAGGTTGTCTAAAAGCTTTTTGACTATCCGTGTAGCATAACTATGATACTTTAATTTAACATATAAAGAATGCGCATCAAACACACAAGTTTCATTTCAATTTTAGAAAGTGTTTTATACACCCACGTTTTTTATAAGCCAACCAATACAATTTTATTAAATATATACCTTAAATATTCATACTAACATAGTTTTTGTCGTACACTTTATAATATATCGTCTTTCATTATCTAATATAAGATCCTTGCGCACACGTACAAAAAAAAATAAAGCCGGTACAATGTGATAAAATTGTCTCCAGGAATTATAATGTCAATATGAACGCGACGCCCGCATTAACTTCATTATCAACATAAACATTGACACTCCTTTATAATCTCAAATCTAAAAAAAATATTGGCTTAATCTCACTCACGTTTCGCTAAAAACTATTAAGTTCGTACTGAGATCGCTTTGTTCCTTGCACCGTTATGTTTGACTCCGTTTGGGCATAAATTTTGAACAAACAAAACATCCGTTGCAAGCCCTTAACCAATGTGAAGAATGCGTTTTCTTTGTAAATATTAGGATTCCCTATCAACATTTCACCTTTGACTCGACCGACAGTTAATTCTAATTTTAAATTGGAAAGTAATTAAATATTTTTTAATTAAAACCATTGCAAATGAATACCGAGATTGAACAAATCCCATGAGACTGCGCTTGATTAGTTTTCGAAGCGACACTAAGCCTTTTTTTATATTAAATCTTTCATTATTGTCTTTTTTATAGTGCTAATATTATCATAAAATTAACATAATTTTATTTAATATACATACAGGCAAAGATAAAATAAGCTTTGTTTCTACAGATATAAAATAATATTACATTAACTTTTGAATAACAGCTCACGCATTGCATATCTCGTACAAGATTATAATGTCATGCGGCAATAATTTAAAATGATATAATTAAATCCTTTTGACATAATATAATTAGTCATCAGAGTTAAGAGGTTATTTAAAGTTAGGAAATGTATAAAAATGTCATTAAAATTATGAGTAAACTTTTAATGACACAGCGTCGAATGTAACTTATAATAACTAACGCATTCATGGAAATTGCAAGCAATTTCCAGTAGTAATATTCTGCATGCATGTAATTAGGAACTTCGTATTGTTGTTTCTTATTGTGCACTAAAAATTATTTTAATATGTTATTATATTCTTCATTATTTTGTGTCAATTGTGTTTGTTAAAATAATGAATGAACTGAGATTCAATTTTACAATTGCTATATATTTTTTTAATTCTGCATTAAGATTGAGACAAAACAAAAAATAGTTTTATGTTAATTAATATTAATTAATGATTAATTACGACATATAAATTCCGAAACATTTAGCGATTAAATAATGCATTAGTTTTATCTATTTCGCGATCGTGAATCGAGAAGAACGTCGATAGAGAACAGGATTGATGTACGATGCAATCGATTATCTCTACAAAATCTTTATTTAATTAACTTACATCCTCATTATCACTTTAATATGAAATAAAACTACTTTTATTGTATATTTCAAAATAAATCTTAGCTATTAATTTTAATGTTGAGAAAATATTTATGACAAAATCGTAAAATAAAAACCTGATTCGTAGTCCTTATTATATTTTCAATATCACTGGAATCCAAACTATGTTATTTTCTCAATCCAAACTTAACAATCGGTACGAGATAATAAAAATAACTCAGCAAATTGTATTTTGCAAGGAAGTACGACGGCTGTACCACTTATATTAATCTTTAGGTATAAGATATGCGGGCGTTGGCGGTACGCACTCCCAGGGCACGTGCGCTTGTACATTAACACTACAATTATGTAGTATAAGCAAAGTCACGACATGCTACAAAAGATTGTTGATATAACATTACTACTGGCTGTCTGGAATTTTCATTCAAAGTGGTTTAAAATGAGCTGAGACAATTGTAGGTTTGATTTGAATTAAGATAAACTTAGGCTACTTTCAAAACTGTAAAGGCACTCGTTATATTCGGTACGATTAAAATATTTATGATTACAGTTTCTGAACGTGATACTGCTGAATTAATTTCACGTTGAATACGACATAATTTCTTTATTGTATATCAATTTAAATTAAATTGTATTGTGTATTTCAATTGTAAATGTAGTTTAATGTTAGAAGAAAGATCAGATATTTTAATTATACTGTATAAGTTATTGCGACGTAACATCTGAAAGCTTTATACATTAGTAGTTGAGCTTTCGCCGCGTTATCTAAGTATCGCAAAGACAATGGTCCGCATGCGTAATGCGTTATCTCAAATCTACCTCTTGCCACATTCAATTCTCCTAATGAGGAGACCGTTCCAATTCTCGATATATGTGCTAATTGAAGAAATAGGAACAAGAAATTTTTCTATTCCGATATCTAATTGAAGTTAATTAAATGTTTGAGATGTGAAGATTCTGATAGAACGTTCTCTTTTCCAGGTGTACGGATAAAAACGTAGAGACAGTGCTTCTCAAAGGATGAGGAGTAAGCAACGAGGTTGGGATAGCTTTATCGGCCCGGATACGTTACAGACAACAGGTGAGATTAGATTTATATATTTTATGTATCTCACGAGCTATTCTACTGCCAAACAGTATCTAATGTTTCGTATTGGACTTCGATAGATATCGTTTTGAAAGATGTTAAGGCATCGCATTTACAAAACCCAGTATAAAAAATAAAAATTTTAATATAAAAATCACTGTTCCCAAGTTCATAAGAGTAAGAAACGTAATAATATAAAACTATTTGATATTATTTTGTTAATCAATATTTATGCTTTATTTCTTGCTAGAGTAATAAAATAACACCTATTCGTTTCTACAATGAAAGTTTATGACTAACATTGTAATGACTGATGTGTATTTAGAGTCTTACGAAATTTATAACCATCGTACCTATATATAAGCATTTGCACATTGTCGTATCACACCCACGCTGTCTTGTATAATTTCACGAGTTAAGCCTCTTGTACAGAGCGGCGATACATCGCGCATTCTAGTTTTTTTTTAATGTCACGAAAGCAACCAAGCAAAAGAAACACCTGTTGGGACATGGACAACTTTAACCGAGCTCGTTGGCAACATTGAGGGTAGGATACATCCTTCTTTGCCAATGTGCTGCCAACTGGAAAAAATATCGTGAAGTCTCTACATATTCTTATAATCATTACTTTATTACTAATTAACAATTGCTTTTAAATGTAGTATTTAAAATGCTTAGTGTAATTTTGGGGCGGATAATGAAGTCGGGCGGTTTTGTTTTAATATACATTTTTAATCATTGTAAAGGAAGTTTGACGCTGAACCCTTTAAAACACTCGTTAACAAATAAACTTTTAATGAATTATGCATATAATATGTTGTATGGTAGATGGACTGTAGTTCTCTTTCATTGCAATAATATTTTAAAAACATATTAATTACAGGGTACTAATCGTACCTACGTTTTAGTAAACGTTACTTTTATAGTTTTTTGCCTAAAAAAGGCTTAACAATTATTTATCTCATTCCTTAGTGTGCAAGAGGCTTTATTCGTATCGTCGAAATACATCCTGAGAGTAGGCGATAAATAACAAACAAATTACTTTGTTGGCACAAAACGTTCCTCCACGTGCGAGTCGAGCGAATGACATTTGCATGCCTGAGAAATGTGGACTCGAACTACATGGAGATGGGAATAATGTTTGCTTTGACTTATTCTCCAATGTTCTCCGTATAGATGTATGATTGCTGTTTGCTTTCGAAAATCTGAAATATCTATGACAAAGATTGCGTGATTGCGTGATAGTATTGGCTCTACAATACATTTTTTAATATTTTTTTTAAATTAAAAAAGAAATGGTTTTGAAATAATTTATGACTTTATTCTAATTTATTTTAATTTTATATTTATTCTAATTTTAAAGTGTTTTAATTTACAGGTGTACTAACATTGTACCTCTACTGCGCTAGAAACCTACTTTTATTACATGCTCATAAAATCAAGGTGAAATTCGTTAGCCCTAATTAAAATACATATAAATAAAAAACTTCACCTATTATTCTGTAACAGTCAGTACAAAGAGACTCATTTAATTATTTATTAAGATTTAAAAAGTAAAAGTATTCATTTAAATGGATTTTATTATCATTTTATAATTATTTCATTACTTTATTTGACGACCATTGTTCTGTAACTAAAACGTAAAACTTATACCATTCTTCGTAACCGCCACCATAAGGCAGAGTGTTGTAATAACACTCTATATTTATGAACCATTCATACATTTTAAGCGATAATTACTTACAAAAGGCTAATCTCGGTCGTCAAAGAAAATGTACTTTTAAAGCGCTGTAAATTCTTTATGAGCGACAATGAAGCTAAAAACGAGCATAATGGAATATAATGGGGCTAAGGAAAGTCAAGACATTAGGTAGCCACAATGTCTCTCCTTACTTTAGATTTTTATCTGGAGTAAAGAGCAATTTAGTTGAGCGTAAAGCGGAATAAATTAAATAGTAGCGGTGGACGACTCTTTTTAAGCAATTTACACAGTTCTTTATAACGTTTACATTCTTACAAGGAATCGTTTTATAACAAACAAGCTCTTCTGAGAAAATTGTTAGCTTATAATTAATGTTTCTTAATAAAACTGTTAAGTATTTCTTTAATCTTTTTCTGTTCTTTCCTGTGATGTGTGTTACAACTAATGAGCTTTAAGGAAAATCATTCATTAGCACACATTAAAAAATAAACACACATTTTGCGCACAACGATTTGATAAATGAGAAGAATCGTAAACAATTACCAGTTTTAGTGTTATCATAAATATGTTAGACATCCGGCAAAAAGTTTTACTACATCATATACTTAAGCAATACTTAATTTTGTACCGTCTAGTTACAAGCCTAACTCGTAACTCAATATTACAACCGATAAATCTACTTGCCATTTCCAGGCCTGATAATAAATTGCTATCTCCAAACCGAGCAGTTATTATACAGGCATTTTAAAAAATACAAATAGACCCCTGGACCTGACCGAAGCAATTAACGATCTTCAGAATCAAGCAATAAATAAACTAAATTCGCGATAAACGGGACGTATTTTAAAAGGATACGATGATTAATTACAATATTTAAACCTTATACGTAAATAAAGGTTATTGATTTTTTTATTTATCGCTATGAAAAGAAAGATAAGACTTTACAATATTATACATACAAGAAGTTCATTATTTTTTTAGTCTGTGGTTACTAAAATGAGCAAAAAATGACAACTATAAATCTATTGTTGTGAAACATTGGTTTTAGCTTATCTGCATTCGTGACAAGCGGAATCGGTTTAAGCTTTTCGCGTACGTTTGCATACAAACAATGAAAAGGATACAGTGAAACACGTGTTCGATTTAGAGAGAACATAGGTATAACCCGAACAAATCCCTAACTTAGATCATATAATCTATGATCTTTAATTTGGAAAATAAGATCTGAACTTAAACGAGTCGATAGATACAAAAGCTCGTGTTAAATTCCTTTAATTCCAATGTTTTATTATAAATGCCTATTTCAAATAATACCCACTTAAACTCATTAGTATCTGAATGCTAAGACTCCTTCATAGATTTGCCGCTCGGGTCCGACATTGCCTTATGCCTAAAATGTCCTTCCGCGTAAACTCGTTACAGCATTGCCGGAGCTTTTCCACTCGGCTTGCCTATTTCAACTCACTATGTCCTAATAGGATACCTACAATACTCAGACACTTTTTTTACGACTCTGTACCTCATTGAGTTATGTAATTAGAGTCACAAGGTTACTCTAGAGGCCACGGGTTTCAACGAACTTTATTTTTTCTTTCTCTTTATATGATGAGTTTTTTTACTGGGAAGGAGCAAAAAATAAATTCGCTAAATTATATTGCGTCAAGCTTTATGCTCTATTTTAACTGTTGAGATCGTAGCTGAGATTATTTGGTACAGTTAAACCTTATTACTTTTTGTGACGTAAAATGTCAAGTCAGACGACAAACCGGTATTGGATCTTAGCGAAGTTTTAATCTTATAAGAGTTTTCTTGCTTCACGTATTAAATATAAGAGCAATATTTAGAAGTATGGCTTATTGGCTTTCAGTAGTATTAAGCCTGTTATATAATCTTTGACTATACCTAACTGACTTTAAACCACGTGGACTTTTATTATAAGCTTTATCTTGTTTATATTTTATATATTTTATTTTCATTAAATATATTCAAATGTAGTTTATGTGTTTTTACTATAAGCGTGAAACATTATATACATAAATATAAAGTAGTAATAACTAATTCTAAATTAATTCAAACTTCGCCATAAAACCCACGCGCTACATGACGTTTTGTGTTAAAAACGAAATACATTGTTAAACACGCCTACTTTGTTTAAGACTAGTGAAAGTCATCCATTGTTCGAGTAGTGATCGATATTTTTTAATTTTCGACACCTATCACTATCGTTGTAAGATCAACTTTTTTGATCGATTGACTATTTAAAATAAATGTTATCGATTACCATAATATAAAAATGTTGTAATCTATGACAAATTAAACGATGATATTGCAGTAACTACATACGTAGTTTTTATTAATATAACCAATTTTTTACAAAGCATATCTGGCATTCTATAGAATCTAATTAATGTTGTTATCAGAGTCTACTTTTTCCCTCTATCCTATATCCCCCTATAATGATGTATAAGAAATCGTCACAAGTACCTGAGTTTCCTTAAAAGGTGTTCCTGATTGATTATCCAGTCTAAAGTAGATGCTTAACGAAGATAAATTGATGTCTGAATCATTGTCTATTATCGTGAAACAGGAATTTACTGCGATTCTAATGTATACTTCACATAAATTAAATTATAGATTTTCACAGATGTCATTTACAATTCGCATCGCGTGATGAAACCATGTTTATCGGTTATAACATTATTAAGACGTCGATCCATCGTTCGAAAGTAACGTCTCTGTTGCTTTGAATTAAATGTTACGTCGCGACTGACTTTGGTCATTACTTAATAGCCGATACAAATGTCCTTATCTCGTATAACGTCCAGTTTCGAATGTATATATGCAACTGTCGGCGTGCAACGCGAACAACATCGAATCCTCTTGCAACGCATCGGCTCGCGACATGTGCTTGTCGTTGACAAAGCATATTGAATCAGCAAAGGACAGCGTTCTTTGAAGCGGATAGCACATTAATGCGTTCGGAATAATAAATATAATATGCACATACTAACCATACGATTTAAAACGTCATATTTAATAGACGGACCTCCGCTGAGAGAATGGACACAACGTTCATATTTTTCTACCTTTTTTCGACGTTGCTCGTAACGGTATCGTAAAGAATTGCCAGGCAGATTTTATCACGATTTTACGATTACAGAGCTTATGCGAGACGGCGGGTTATAGGTATATATGAATCATCTAGACAGAATGCGCGAAGCAGAATAATGTGAATTTATTTATAAGTAAATAAACCGCCGAGACGAGTCGTCTTTTATATTAATAGTAAAAGGGTAAAGCAAATGGACCACCTGAATGTCCTCGTATGTGGTCACCGCTGCCTGTATATTGATATAGTAGAGGCATTAGCTGTGATTAGCTATTCTTTACATTACGAATTCACTGCCAGCCTGAATTACATTTTTTAGTTCTGTTGTTTTTAATTACAATTTTTAATAGGTTTTATGAATAATAATAATATAGATAAATGAATTCGTTAACGCCTAAGAACGATCTACGGGAACTGTCTACTTAAACGTTAAGTTTATTGATGTTAAAGACATTTTTAGTATGATTTACAAAATTCAAGTTTCAAGTTTCTATAATCTCTAATTATTAAGTTTATCTTATGGTATTTTTTTCTAAAACAGCAAATTCAGATTAAAAGAAAAATATCGAATCGAACTATTGTTCAATTATGGTAGCATTCTTGTACGCTTCGTGATTATTATGACCGACAATATTTTCTATAGTATCTCTATCGTGTCTTTTCGCTAACGGCATGGGTTATTATAATGATGACCACACAACACAGCACACGGTGAAGTAACTGTATTACTGCAATGCGCAAATAGGTATAAAAATCAACTAGAATAAGGATCATTATTGCTTGCGGCAATATTTAACTATCGTCATCGTATTGTTTTATAAACACGAGCCGTTTTTACATAGATCGATACTTGGAAGTGCATGCGATGATATGCCGTTTACATTTGAATATAATCGTTGTATGCAATTAGTAGTACTTTCTGCGATTTGTTTATTGTCTAGGATATCCGATTTCCTGCGGATACGTCAATATTGTGGGAGCGTTAGAAGTAGAGTCATTGACTTGACATAATTACTAATCATTTGATTTACTAGGATTGCAGTTTTCAAGCGAAATGCTGAAAACTCTCGCTACTAAAATGACACACGGTTGATTTATGATTTTGGTAGACATACATACGTCTTCTATAACTCTCAGCTCCTGTTTACGTAACTTTATTTGATAGATATAAAATTATTAGAATTTAATTGAATGATAACCAATGAAACTATTTTGATTCCATACAAAATTCTTGACTAACGCTTGAATCTATAATACCACGTCTTAATAACAGTTAATATTATACTAGGAAACCAAGGCTTAAGTGCAGAGACGAGTCAATTATACAGCTTATTAAAGCGACTCGGTGTGATGTCGTCCTTAATAATACGATGTTACATCTTTATACCTCGACGTCGATTATAATCGCTAAATAATAAAAATAAACCTTTCAGTTCTACTTACAACAAAACTATACACTTGGTCGACGACTTAATAAAATCCTGGTATATCTTTAATACCTATCGATAACATTGTAAACACGTTTTTCAACTGTCCTTGTAGTTATTAGACACACAACTATATACGTAATTCTTTACATTATTTTTTTGTTGTACAAAATTCATATAAAAGTTTTCGTTAGACCAGACCACATTAACCTTCACTCAACTCATACAACATAAAATCGTTTATATAAACTAAATAACCTTTGTTCTTAATATAAATAACAAAATATAACATAAACTGAACTCAAACGCAAAGAAAATGTATCATCGTCTATACCAACTTACCAACCCTATGTTAGTCGTACGACTAGCACTCGTTATTTATTTGTCCGAAATTGAACTCAGAAATAAATTTATACTTTAATTATTATTTAAATTTTTTTTAGTCATATAATAATTTGCGTTAGTACAGACTACATTAACCATCAGTCAACTCATAGAACATATAACATTAACTGAAAAAGAAAATATAAACCAACTAGGAAGTCAAATATAATGTATCAATCGTGTATACTCTACCAACCCTATGTTAGTCGTCAACAAGCACACTCGTTATTTATGTCTCTGAAATTGGAACCAGCTCACAAACAAATTCGTCGGCACTCGTTACAGCAATCAGCAGGCATCATCTGAGACCACACAGAGAGTAAAGCGTAGAAAAATGTTACTTTTGCAAGACTGGCACGATTCTGTTGTGATGTCTATACTTTTTTTTTATTTTCTTAACCTATCAATTGATGAATATTACCGCTTTAAAAACATGTAACCTGTTGATTGAGAGGCTATAACGCTAAAAGTAAATCGCTCTTGCGTTTCAGTGCAATCTGAAATCGACTGTCAAAAATGTATTAAAACCTGATTTATAGTGTTTTTTTATTATACATATAAAATAGAAAATAAATTTTTTATAAAGTAAAATTTTACACACCTGTAATAATGATGTAAAATTATAATAAATAATTTTAGAGCAAGTTTCAAGCCGTTACCTTTCAGCAAAATAATATAATTCCTGAATATAAAATGTAATTGGGTTATTTAGAAGCCTATTGAAATGGTGAATAAGAAATTTTATTACAGCAAAACGGGTTTAGGACGCTTATTTCATTTTTATTACAATATTGTTAATTGGTAAAACAAAAGTCAACGAAAATGATTTTTTTTTTTGATATTTTAATTAATTGCGAAAGGATTTTCTTTCATTTCTTTCCTTTTTAATCCCTATTAAATATTTAATCAAGAAAAGATAGGTAGGGCTGTGCCGCTTTTTTTGCCGTTCTCCCTGATGTAACAAAAATATCTTAAGACTTTTGAACATTCAGTTGACTAAAAACTACCTTTTTAGACGAAATCAACATCAATGAAATTGCACTAACTATATGATATATTTCAAACAGGTATTTAATATTTTCCTTTTTCTCTATGTTTAAACATAATTATGTAGAACACTCATGTGTCACATGTCTTCGATCAGATTGAAAAACGCTCGTCGCAGGAGATTCCTTCCGTAAACCGAAGCAAAAATTCGCGTAGTAATCAAGACAGTATATCAATATAACGGTACAGGAAAAGCGCCTTTATATATTACTCTGCGACGCACGTTGAGTGACATGCACAAACGAGTTGATGTAATGCGATTCAACGAACGAGATAAACCGGGCTTGAACCTAAAGCTAGTTCTGTCTAAAAAACTTCTGACATTTAAAAACTGAGGGTAATTTCTTTACTTCGAGTTTACTTGAGATACAATTGTTGATAGGGGAAGATGGGGGAATGGCGCTCTCCGGGTAATGGCGCTCACCTCTGTTTCTCTGCTTTTATGTAACGTAGTAACTCGCCCTGTGACGTAAAGCGCGAGGGAAGAGGGTCTCTAGCAGACAGCAATGCAAACAGTCAGCCAACTCGCGTCATGATAAAATAAATTTCCTTTTTTTGTTTACGCCCTCTTTGATCTAATTTTTGATTTGGAGTTCGTTGTGGTAAGTCCAATACTTTAATGGTTATTAAATTATTATTTCATTTACTTGTAGTAAAGTTATTCTATTTTGTGACAATGCAAGCAATTTTCAACAATTGGTTATGGTGTTTTTTTAAAGAAAAATTGATT
>DVXP01002007.1:0-13609 GCA_018235645.1 Junonia grisea | reverse complement strand
ACGTGTAATAACTCGAAAACTCATGCATTTTGAAACATAAGACTAAGCTAGATCAATTCTTTACCCCCAAAAACCCCGGTACACCAAATTTCAGCGCTACAGTTCCTTCGCAACACTTGATTCGCCACACAAATATATATACATATATACATATAAACAAGAATTGCTCGTTTAAATATATTAGATAAATAAATAAATCGTCGTATGAGACATGTATCGTACCGGGATGGTGCTGCGGGCCGACGACGGCGACCTGCTTGGAGTGCGGCGGGTGGTGCGCGCCGCGCGGCAGGCTGGCGGGCCCGGCGTACGCGCCGCGGAAGCCGCGCGACGCGCCCGCCACGCCGCCCAGTGCGCCCGCTGCCCCGCCGTCGCCTTCGCCCCCTCTGCGCGTACAATTTATTTGCGTTTTGTATCATTTAGTTACGTTATGATTTTTATTCGAATATATAAAAGCGAGAACGCATCGTGCATAATAGGGTTATAATATTATTTGTAGTATGTATTAAGGAATAATCCGTGGAACCACCAAAAGATATATCGCTTTTGATGTTGTAAAAGGGAGCTCATTGAAAATTCGTACATCTATTGATCACATTTTTAGGGATGAATTCTTGATTTATAATTTAAACATACTTATATTTTGAAGGTGAATAAACACACGACGTCGATATATTACATAAAATATACCACAAAGTACATAAAAACGTTCAATCGTTACCTGACGAGAATCGGTGTGACGCGGTCGGGCGGATGGTGGCCGGAAGGCGGACGATGCGGCAGGGCGGGCGACTGCACGCGCGCGTCCGTCGCCTCGGTGGCGCCGACCGGCATCATGTTGGACGGCACGTTGTCGACGATGCGACGCGCGTACCCGGCGTCTGCGGCGCCGACCTCGCCCGGTACTGCGGGAGTGGCGTCGTTGACGGGAGGAGCGAGACGTTCGATTTCAGGCGGTCGGTCGGATATAGGAGGACGTTCGTGGACGATCGGTGAGGCGCCACCGACCCGATTCGTCGCATTCGCGGCCGCCTCAAAGGCACTCGCTAATTTGGCGCTTATCTCTGAAATCATTTTCTTGGGCGGTTTCATTATCGGAGTCGGGTTACTAGGCGGTGGAACGACGACTGTTGGAACTGTAGTTATAATTTTGTTAGGAGTCTCTGTTTCAACTTTTGCAGCGACGACCGGTTCGATTAATTTCGGAATTTTAGCTTCCTTAACTACATCTTCCTTTTTCGCGTTTTCATCGCTACTATCTAATGAAGCATCGGAGAGACTCCTATCTCTTGTCCTTTTCACGCCTCTTGGAGATTTTCGTGTGTCACTTTGGGACATTTTATCAACGGTAGCCTTTGCACCTGTTTGTCTGGTAGATCTTTTCTTATTACCTTCTTTGCTATTTTTATACTGTAATGTCGAACCTTTGATTACATCATCGATTATATCATCTACTGTACTTCGTTGGATATCCTTTTCTTGCAGTCTCCTAGATTTTCGGGTATTGGTTGAAGGTGATGCAAAAACTTCATTTTTTTCATCTTTAAGTTTATCTGCACTTTTTACTTGATCTTTCTGAGTAATACTAAGAGTAGATGTTGCGATGGCATTTGAGTGCCCAGAAAGGGGGCTCTTTATGGTCAAAATCAGACGAGGCCTGACTTCAGCTTTATTCGGTGATGTAACAGTTTCATCTCCAGAATCTTCATGAAAATCGTATACGTCACCAGGCATATTGTTCAAGTTACTATTTACTAAATTTTTAATTTTTTTATCCGCTTTTAGCCTCCCCCTCCCTCGTTTCGAAGTTCCTCTGGATGGTTTTGCTATTTGACGGGTTTGTACTCTATCTTGATTTTTGTCTGATCTTTTACCTCTGGCACTACGACCACCTCTTTTCCCACTAGGGGTTGTTTTTTCTGTAACAGTTTCTACTACAAAATCATTTTCTATAGGGACTGGTTCCTCTTTATTTTCTTCTTGTTTCGGAACCTCTACATTTAAAGGTTCAATTTTATTAGATTCTCCTTCATCGACTTGAGTTATTGGCAAATTTGTTTCAATCTTTAAATTATCTGCTTCTTTAGTAACAATATTTGCTATTTGACTTGCGTCATCTTTCTTTTCGTCTGGATTATCATTACATAAAGAATCAACTTTTTTAATTACTGACTCAATATTAACGTCTTTTGCTGTCCAATAATCATTTTCTTCAAGATTTTTTATTTCGTTGTTAGTATTCTGATTTTCATTATTAGTAAGCAATCCAAAGAACTGTTCTTTATTTTCTCTGATATCTGATTTTCTAGAAGCATCATTAATGTCATAAGAGTTGTTAATTTTATCATTATTCTCTGGTGTGTCTGCCACATTTTCATCGGGTTTATCTTGTTTTAAAATTTTAACATCGTTTTCTTTTGCTGTATTTTCTGACTTTTGAATTAATGGCGATGGATAATTATTTTCATTATTTACTATTGTTAATTCTTTGTTTAATGGTTTCGAAATTGGTATCTGAGTTTCTTCTTTCTCTTTTATTCCTAATTCAGTATTTTCTCTTCTATCATGATTTGGCGTGATAAGAGTAATATTTTTACCAACATTTATTTCTACTTTCTTGTCTGGGTCATTACTAATTTTTATTTCATTGGTATTATCCTTTAATAATTCTTCAAAGTCCGTTTCACATTTGGCAATATTATCGTCATGTGAAATAGACGGTGCTGGTACAGTTTTTTCGTAACTTAAATCTTTACTAACGTCAATATTTTTATCACAATTTTGTGAATCGTGATCACGTTGAGTATGACCTAGTAGCGATATTGGCAAATGATTATCAATATGCTCGCTTTCACTTCTCGAATGTAAACGTATAGTTGCTTTTGGACTCGAACTTTTAAGCAGCAGCGGAGTCATAACGACATTAGCTAGGCTTGAAGTCGTTACTACGACAGAATTTGACGGTTCTGGTTTACCTATTGTAGAAGATGGCTTAATTGATGCCATGGATAAAACAGATGGCGATCCTCTGTTTGCATCCAGTTGTAAAACATTTGTTATAGGGCTAGTTGTAAGCAGTCTTTGTGAATTAATAGAATGAATAACATTTGATCCATGACCTCTATTAAGAGTAGATTCTTTAAAGTTACTCATTCCTGGTTTACCCGTACCCTGAATTATCGAAGATGTTGTGTGAGAAATACCTGCAGCATGTATGATTGGAGAAGAAGCAAAAGGTATGTGATTGTGATCAGATTTATTAATCAGATTTTCTCTTTTTTCAACTAATTGATTCTTGTTATTTAACAATACTTTATTAGATATATGTAAGGCTGAATTTATATTACTAACGTGTAAAGCATTCTGCATAGGTATAAGACGATTTTGAGCCATTACTGTATGATTTGCACTTGTTGGTAATCTAGTTGGTGATAAAATAATTTTAGCTGTATCAGTAATGCTTTCGGATTTTCTATTGTCTCCTGATATTATTTTTTGTTGATGGATCAATTGTGAATTATTTACTCCGCTTCCTTTTGGTTGTTGAATGACGTTATTCGCATTTAACTGTTTCGAAATCGGTGCAAGGACGGGCGTCACAGGTAATCTATTAAAATGTACCGGAGCACCCTGTGTTTGTACCAATACTGAATTCGGTCTATTGGGGGAAACCATAGTTCTAGCACCATGTGGAATATGCATAGTTTGTATGGGACTTAGTGGTGGTTGTTGCATTCTAACAACAGTAACTTGTCCTGGCGATCGTTGTTGTAGCGTAGTTGGTGAGGTCAATCCAACTGAATTTATATTCTGAGGCGAAGTGCTCAATATGGCCATATTTGTTAAGCGTGGCGAAGTCATACTTTCTGTTGGTTGACTAGTTTTAGGGCTAAGTAATATTGGTTCATTCGACATTCTTGGTGAAATAACAATACCTTGAGGTTTCTGGTAAATAATATGAGGTTCCGGAATTTTTATTGTAGGTGGTTGCATGCTAGATATTTGAGGCCTAATTATTTGGTTTATAACTTGATATGGTGGATTCACTCTATTGGAATTTAATATAGGCCTCAAAGAATTGTTTATCTGTAGATTTTGATTTTGTGGAGCTTTTATTTGAACAATATTCGCCGTTATGTGAGTAGGTTTGTTTTCACCATTATCTCTATTGGCTATAGAACTTACAGGAATGTTAAGTACATGTGGTTCTATCAATTTATTATTAGATAAAGTCCAGGACGTAATGACGGGAGTTGCTGTAGATGTTATTTGTTGAATATTTTCTGGTTTCGAAGTAATCGGTTTTATCTTATCTTCATTGATTTTTTTTGAAACGTCATTTGTCTCTTTAGTTATGGATTGTACTATATTGGTTTTAGGTTTTGCAACAATAATATTAGACACTTCTGCGGTCTGAGCTATGCTTATTTTTGTATTATTATTAAGTGATGGGTTGGTTGTTATGATGTTTACTGGTAGTCTTTCAATAGGGTCCTGATTAGTTTCCTCGGTTTCTTCTGTATCAGTATCAATTAATAGCAAATCATTATCAGAAACCGGTGTATCAGGCTTCATCTCCATTTCACTTGCATTTAAATTTTGAACTGCTTGCCTCATTTCTTCCGCATCTTCCTCAGGAATAACTTCATTTTCAGTAGGCGTGTTTTCAATTTCAATTTGATGTACAGTATTAGTCTCCACTTCTTCATAACAATTATCAAACGTATTTGCTTTCCCACCAAAACTTTCTCCCAATAATGCAGCTACGGCGTCCTCTGTTTCTTCTTGAGATATAATTGCTCGAGGTTTTTCTTCAATTTTTTTATCAGATTTACAAGTATGTGAATCATTACCAGTATCAGATTGTTTTTCAGTTTCGTTTTCCAAATTTGGTATACTTCGAACAGCATCTTCACTCATTTTGACATCAGTATCTTCTTCAATTTCGATATTAATTGATGTTAAGACATTTTGTTTGCTCGTTTCAACATCGATTGGCGGGTCTTTAGGTAATGGCACCTCACTAATATCTTGCACAATATTGTCGATGGGAGGTGGCATCGGAATATCATTTACCTCTATATTTCTCGTTAAATCATAATCAATTTCTATTGCATCATCTACAACTAAACGGTTAGGAGTATCGCACTCATTCGTTTTATTATCATTATTTTCATCCGACTGAATCACGAAAGGCGGGCTGTCTGTTATTCTAGGTAAACTTGGAGATTCTGATAGAGATTTGCTATCATCTGATTTATCCGTCAATTCTATTTTTTGTATATCATTAGGTAGAGGTATATCAAGTAACATCGTTTTAGGAGATAGTTGGAGATTATTATCAGAATATGTACTATCCAGTTTTTGGATTTTTTCGTGATGATAACCATGGTGATGTTCTTTTCTACTTTGTCTATCTTCTCTATTTTTCTTTTTCTTTTTCTTCCGTTCTCTAGATTCTTTCCTGCTTTTGTCACTATACTTATTAAGAGTTAGAAGTTCCCTCTTGAAATGTATGTCACCGTATTTTAAATCAATGTCCGGATTTTTAGAAACAACATCTGATATATTCTCAGATTTGGAACGATTATCATCTAAATTAGAAGTATCCGCAAATAATCGAGCCTCAATAGCTTTACCAACAGCATCAACGTCTAGGCTATTGTCATCATCCTTTACGAAATGTCTTTTTTCTTTCCTTTTCTTTTCTTTCTTCCTCCTACTATCATCTTTCTCTTTCATTTTTATTTCATCGCTATTTGATATAACTTTTTCACTTATATTACATAGTTGAGACTCAAACTCAAGAGGTAAAGATTCCGCTTTAGTACTCACATTTCCTGAATCTTTATCGGACTCGTCCGAAAGAGGTCCAAATATATCCTCCATCTTACCTTCTTTCTTGTTGTTGTTGGAAGCTGTCTCAGTGACTAGATCGTATGTCTGGTTTGGTGAACGTCTCTCTTTCTTAATTTTTACCTTTTCATCTCGTAGTTCATCAGTGTCAATGCTTTCACGAATTTTATCTTTTCGTTTTTCTTTCTTATTGCTGTGACGACGACTTTTATCAGAATTTTTATGTTTATTATCCATTTCTGATGTTGTTTCATGAGCTGTTTCAATTTTAGTATCCTCATCTGAAAATGAGAACTTGTACTTCTTCTGTTTTTTCTTATGTTTTTTTCGTATTTCAGATACGTTTCTGTTCGGCGGTAAAGATTCATTTTCTGATGATATGTCGTTTGGATAGTTTTTCACAAACGACATTCTGTAATCACTTTCAATATCTAAGCTTGACTTTATTCTATTATCTTCACTGTCACTTTTTCCAAATAAATTCAAGAGAGATGTTTTCTTTACTTTATCGTCACTTGCTTCTTTAAGGTCAATATCTTTACATTTTTGAGATGATTCCGAATCTGAAAATATTTCTTTCTTAATTTTATCAATAAAAGTAGGGCTTCTGTTTATATTTCGTTTAATATTGTCGTCATCAGATGTATCCGACATAATTCTTGTTCTTGAATTTTTACGAGATAGTTTATTACGAGAATCTTCTTCATTACTTGCTGCATCATAATAATCATTCGTTCTATTTCGGTCATATTCAAGGCTAGATCCATGTGATTTCTCCCGTTTTTTGCTGTGGATTACGATTTGATCATCATCGGAAGAACTATCCATAGACGCTTTGTGAGACTTACGCCGTTCGTTTTCTGAATCACTATCTTCATCCCAACTTGATCTTTTCTTTTCTTCACGTTTCGCCCTACTTTGTTTCAACTGACTAAACTTTGCCTTTATTTTTTCCTGTCGTTTTTCTTCCTCTTGTTTTTGCATATTTTTACATGATCTAGCTTTGACTTTGTCGTACATTGAGATATACGTCGGTTCATCATCAATAATATCAAAAATTGAATGCTTTTTTGGCTCGTCAGAATCCGAAGTGTCTGTACTCTGTACTTGTTTACGATTTCGTCTTTTACTCGGGTCACTTCTTTCGTCTTTACTCTTACGATCAGTAGACATTCGCTTTTCACGAGGTGTTTCCTTTTTCTTCTCCTCATTTTTCACTTTTCTATCTTCTTTCATTTTGTTACTTAATTCGGCTTGTTGTAACGCATCTTGTTGCATCTGGAGTTCTTGTATTTGCTGCAACTGTTGAATACGTTTTTTTTCTTTCATTTCTTTTCGCATTGCTTTTTGTCTTTCGTCTTCTTCGCTCGATCTCAATTCTAATGTGGCAAGAAAATCAATGTTATTTTGTAGCGATTCTGACGAAGCATCTGAACTTCCTGTTAACTTTTCTTCAGTATCTTGTGAAGGGCTCTTTTTAATTATTTTATTTTTATCAGTGCTTGTTTCTTTATTGTCACTGTCCTTTATATTGATAAACAAGTCATCTGGTGGTTTAACTTGATTTTTCTTATCATCTTTTGTTTTGCTTTCAATTATTTTAGCAAAATGACCTTTACTGAATTTAGTAGTCTTATGCCTTTCCAAACTCCTTGAATCTTTAGATTCACGACGCTCCATTTGTCGATTTTTCTTAGTGTCTTCATTTAGACAATCCATGCTATCTTGGGACGACATTCTTCGTTTATGACCAATGTGAGATGGTAAGCTAGAACATGAATTGAGTCGTTCTTTTCGTTTAGAGTCAAGGCTGGGTGAATCTACGGAATAATGCCTTTGTTTTTCAGAAACATCAGTTTTACATTTTGTCGTAGTGTCTGAATAATTATCGGCTTTATTATTTTTATGTTCAATTGATTCCTTTTCTTCCTTTATTTTGTGTGATAGGTGTATGTGTTTCTCTACAAAGTCTTTTTCTTCTTTAATTTCACTTTTAATTTTAATTTTACTTTCCAGTTTATTGTGATCATGAGACTTCAGTACTTCTTTCTCAACATCGTGTTTATGAGTACTATCAATACCTTTAGATCGGGATTTTGGTTCTTCTTTTATATCAATGTTGTCTAAATCCTTGGACTTTGATGAGTCGTGTGATGCTCTTGAGGCTGTGGAGTCTGTTGAATCTTTTCGACATATGTCTCTAGACGATTCATCTCTAGAACTCTTGCGACTCTTTGAATTATCACCTTCCTTTTTTATATCACGTTTATTATCGCTATCTTTTTTAGATCTCTCATGTTTGTGCTTTTCTTCTCGTTTTAAACCTTTGGTCATTATGTCTACCTCAATAAGATCTCTTTTTCTTTCACGTTCAACTTTATCCTTTTTGTGATTTTCATGACGAGTACTCTTTTCATCATTGTGTTTAGATTTGTCAACTTTATCAGTTACTTTTTCAATTTCTTTCTCGAGTTTTACTTTATCAACTCTCTCAGAATTTAATTTTATGTTGTTTATATTTTCTTTTGTTTTACGATCTTTTTCAACTCTTTCAATTTTACAGTTTTTATCACTTTGAATTTTGAATTTTTCTTTTTCACTGTCTTTTTCAACACGTTCTCTACAATGTTTTAATTTGTCACGATCATTTCTATTATTTTCTTCTTGTATTTTGTCGTTTTCTAACGTTGTTCGATCTGGTGAAAATAATATTTTCCCAGTAATTTTAGATTCTTCTACTGACTTTTCTATAGATCTGCTGATACAATCAATATTTTCCTTTCCAGTTTTATCTTCTTGTAATAATATCGTACTTCCTTCACATTTTTCTTTGTTATTTTTATCATTAAATTTATTTTCTTGATTTGGCTCTGAATTCTTTTTCATTAATTCAACATAATTTATAGCATTTAGATGGTTAGCAGCATGTACTTTATAAGACATTGAATCTTTACTTACATGGTTTTGAAATAGTTTTTCTTTACATCGTTCAGTTTCTTTTTTTATCCGAAAACTTGATTCATGCAATTTACTTTCTTCTTCTAGCTGTTGTTTAATGTCTTCTTGAATAATTGATTCCGTCTTCGTATCATATTCGCTCTTGAAAATAAATCTTTCGTGTTGATTTATTTGAATATCTAATTGTATTGTCTCTTGTTTTATTGCTTTATTGTCTTGACTCCGTAATTTTGATTCATCTCGTATACAATTTCTTTCATATTTAGTTGTAATTGATTCACTGGTTTTCTGAATAATTTTATCTTCAATATTATCTTCTTTCTTAATTGTAGTTAATTTGTCCTCAGAACTTCCAAGACATTCTTTTAAAATATTTTTTTCAGCTATTTGTTCTTGAGAATCATTAAGAACATTATGATCCGACGGTCTACTCAAATTAGACTTATCATTCTTTTCGCTCGTTGTAGTTTTGTTTTCATCTATGTTTAAAGTTGAGGAGTTTCTTCTTTTTATTTCATGTCTATCTTTTTCACAATCCACATCAGATCGATCCCTATCGATAGACGGGGATTGCTTCTTGTCTAAAAACTCTACCGCCGCCCGGTCTATCGATGGTGTTCTTGTTCTTAACCTTGGTTCGTGCATTGCTTCTATTTCAGGGAATTTGTTTATTCTTTCAAGAGGAGTAGAATGTACACGTTCAGTTTCATCAGTATCTAGTAACAAACTAGTACTCCCTGCAGACGTTGCGATCGCTGTACTGGTAACCAGCGCGGTGGTCACGGAGTGCACAGGGAACGGATATCGCAGGACACGCGGAACCGTCGTCGACAACGCATGTGGACTACTCGCAGGGCTCGGAGCTCGAGCCGCTCCCTCCAACCGTTCCGAGTCCTCGTCGAACACTGAGCGTTTGGCGAGTAACGATAGCACTACTTCCGAAGGTTTGACTTCGTTGACGTCGAGTTCGAGTAAACGATGTCGGAGGCGGGATCGATCGGGAGCGTCGGCGTGAGCGCGCGAGCCGGTCCACCGCTCGTACTTCTCGTCGAGAGAGCGGATGCGCTCCTCGAGCGACGGCGAGTGCGGCGCCTCCCCGCCGCTGGAGGAGGATGCGGAGGGCGGGCGCGGCGGCGAGGCGGGCGCGGGGGGCAGCGAGCGCGGCTGCGCGGGCGCGGCGCGCAGCAGCTGCACGGCGAACTTCGGCAGCGGCAGGCTCATGGGCAGCGGCGGGCGCTCGCGGGGCGGCCGGCGCGGCTCGGTGGGCGGCGCGTCCGGCTCGTCGCGCAGCGGGGTGCCGGCGCGCGAGGTGCGGGAGCCGCGCGAGCCGGACTCGTCGCGGCGCCGGCGATGTCGCCGCCGGGACACGTGGCCGCGTGAACCTGACCGGGATCGTCTCGACCCGCCACCCGCGCTTCGATGTCTTTCCTGATAAGATACACTTTCACGTTCAAAGAGATATATAACCGAACGAATTTTAATCAAAGTATTTAAGTTTAACTTGCTGATTTAAAAAAACAATAATTATTTGACTCGCCTTAGAAAGTTTTCTTTCCTCTGGACTGGAATCACGTCGATGTTTGTGTCCGCGATGTGGCGACACAACGACAGACTGAAGTCGATCTTCATATGTTGCCTCATCTGTTTGTGGACTTGAACCTAATTCATCATATACCCTGGAACAAGTATATTATCATTATATATAAAATACTTTGATACGGATGTTTGTCACCCAACCCCTCATTAAAAACTGAATCAATTTAAATAAAATTTCGTGTGTATAATGAGTGGACCCTTGGTAATTTCAAAAAGAATTTTGCAGCCAGTACCTACTATATAGGCAATGGGTAAGACAGTGTAACTAACTATAGACATATAAGCTTAAAGATTTGTTAACTAAAAGTTGTCTATTTGAATGATGCTGCTCTAGCAACCAACTAATTAATAAAAATAAAATGTCTATATACATAGTTAAAACTGGCAATGTGTAGTTAAAAAATAGTAACTTTTAGATACAAGAAGACAAATAAAACATTTTATGTAACATTTATTTCTCTCACATTTTAAGAATCAATACAGAAACTAAAAAATAAAAAAAAAACTAGTCTCAATCAAATAAAAGTTGGTAAATATGTTATCAAATAAGGCGATTTTTATTGGTATCTCCGATATTGTTTTCAAAAACTCAGCGTTGGCTTTTACGTACCTGTATCTTCGATCAGCAGCATAATCAGCAGGATCGTAGTGGTCGTGTGTATTGTACCGTGGCGTTCTTGAGGACGCTCGACTGAAACTTGGCGCTCGAGAACGTGTTCCTCCCGGTTCGTATCTTTATACAAACAAAAAAACCATTTAATATAAGACCAGTTTGCGAAAATAATTAAAGCCAAATAAATAACAACAAACCTTATGGAGTCGTGTCTCGTAACCGGCAGGAACCGACCGGGAATATCGCTGACTACTCTTTCTGTCCCCGCTAAAGCCGCGGAACCACCATGTTTTTCTAATTGTTCATAAAAAGCTTCCTGAAAAATAAAAATTACGTAATATGTAATTTTTATGTTTTTCATTTAAAGCCCAAGATAATATTATGATTTTTCTTAATTTTTTTGGTATGAAGCAAGATAGGACCTTCGTGGAGGACATTGATTATTCAAGAATGCGATAACCGACATCCACACAAGCGGCACGCGCACGGTTCCAAATAAGCTAATTTTTTGTTATTTTTTCTTAGAATGACGGATTCAAAGTATTTCAATTGTATCGTTATGAATTTTTGTACGCCTATGGTACATTGAGTTGGCAGTCATAAATCAGATCTAAATCATATCATATAATCATATCAGATCTAAATCAAATCATAGACTACTTTACGTCATTAAAATAAAACGTAAATTGTTCCTATTCTTCTGGAACACAAAGGACAATTTCAAAATCGGGCCCGGAATCAAAACAGACAACATACAAAGAATATCCAAAAGTAGAACATACATTCTATAATATTGATGATTAATATTAGAAAAACATATGATTTTTGCAATTTAAAAGAAAGTTGTAATAAAGAACTTCATCGATTAAACACGATTTAAAACAGTAATTTAATATTTCCGACATTACTGATGCATTCTATATCCATGGTAGGATTAGAAATGTTCCTAATATTAAAATAGAGGAAGACGATTTTATTGAAAGATCACATTCAAATCTTGCGCAGATGAAGTACAGTAGAACGCCGATTATCCGAATTAATTGAGACCGGGGTCGATTCGGATAATCGAAAATTCGGATAATCACACATATACTGGGAATGTAGAAAAACGAACTATAATAAAATAAACTTTTTATGAAATAAAATGATCTTTTTTTAGTTCAACAATAACACTCACTTGAACATCTCCATCAGAGCAAGTTGCAGTCTCATCAGGCTTTAATAAAAATTCACAACAATAACAAAGGCACAGAGAAACAAAAAAAAGTATATTATTTACTCTTACGACAGATTCGGATAATTGGCGATTCGGTTAATCGGCTTTCGGATAATCGGCGTTCTACTATACTCAATTTTTTTGCTAGAAAAGCTATTTCAGTAACAGTAGGCTTATTGAGAGTTGCTGTAAAGCGTAAAAACAAGTCTTTTTTCCAAATTACTGTAATGTTTCCAATTATTGTTTAGTCCGGTGAAAGTGAACAATTGGACAACATGAAAAAACCTGTTAATACTTTACACTGTAACGGCCCAACGAATTTAAGTGAAATAAAATTGAGAAGTTTTGATACTTTTTTTTTTGTTGACGCAGATTAAATCTTCATAGATACCCGTCTCCTGGGGGGGATGTCGGGTTATGTAAGATTGCACTCACTAAAACCCCCTGCGATGGCTACCACAGTACGGAAAACGGAGAGGCTACGGGACCGCTTTCGCAGCACGTCCGCGGCATCTCCCGTAAGTTTTGATACTTTAGATTGCATTGCAGATTGCAGAGGAATAAAGTCTCCTATATATAATTTAATAGTTAACGGGACTTTGCGTAGAATTACTATTCCTTTGAGGATTAATGAATTCTTTTTTACATCATCTTTCCTTATTTTAGCGACAAAAAGTAGGTTTAGCGCTAATTTCATATTGTATAAGTTCTAACTGCGGCACAATTTTTACTAATGCCATTATAACGTCTCATTTTAATAATAACTGTACAACGTATTATAGTTCTAAATAAATAGTTTTTATTTTCATAATACCTATAATACTTATTATAAAATAATAAGATTGAGCAAGGAATAATATAAATATAATTAAAATCACATTACCACAGTATATTTCACAAGTATAGAGGCATATGTTTATTCATGACGTGTTATTCAAAGCATGTATTTCTGTGAACGGTATATAGGGCATGCGGCTAATAGGATTAGAACCAGGAAATACTTGAAGCCGTACATAGTCAGAAATTAACAGTTAATACGTATGTACAATGATACATTAATATTTAATTATAATTTACAAATAAATGTGCCGAATAAAAAAAAAACTTATAGCCCTTTTTTTATATTGATACGTCATACGTCATTTAACATTGAATAACGTAACGTAAAAACGTAACACAGCCTGTACATATCCCACTTCTGGGCATAGATAGGCCTCTTCTCCTATTAGGGAGAAGGTATGGAGCTTAATCCACCACGCTGCTCCTCTGCGGGTTGGTGGATATACATATGTTAGAATTTCTTCCGGCACATGCAGGTTTCCTCACGATGTTTTTCTTCACCGCCGAGCTCGAGATGAATTTAAACACAA
>DVXP01002006.1:0-13610 GCA_018235645.1 Junonia grisea | reverse complement strand
AGAGTTAGTAAATCTTAGGTTTTACCGGAAAATCTTAGGATTTACCACAGTTCGGGCTTTTACAGTAACATATACATTGTTCATGTTCAAAATAGAAAGAATTACTTTAAAAGGAATAGGTTTTAAATGGATTTTACCGAACTTTAATTTTACCCTTCGTCTGTCACAAAAATGATTACAGCGCAGATGTCATTTTGCAGACGGCCGGACCGAACAATGTCAAGTTTTTCATGAGTCTCCTTTATCTAATGTATAATTTATTCGAATTATCTATTTTCTGTAAATGGTGTGACGAAATCAAAATACAAGTAAGTGTACATTTATTCTTTTTACACTGGAAGGACCGGGCATCTTACTATACCTTCAAAGACCGCAGTCGTCAATTTGACGGTACTAGATTCCGATATTATTTCATATTTTGGCTTAATAAAATATCATCCAAACTAAATAATAATCCTCGTGGCTTCGCCAACGTAGCATGTTGTTAAACATGGTGTAAAGTTCGTCAAAATCTCTGTAGTAGTTTATGGGTGAAATATCAACAAACATCAATTGGCCCATCCTCACGATCTTTGAAATGAATAAATATAAATTATATAATTTTATATCCTTAATGACCCTTCTCATATTATTATGATACTGTCTAATGAATTATAATGGAATCTACAAGAACAATTTTATAACAAACCTTCAATTATATGCTAGAACTAGTCGTCAAAATAGAAGGCATAACTTTAATAATTATATATTTTATTTAATTTCAGAGTGAAAATATCGCCGATTCTGTATACTGTTCGGGCTGGGAGCAAGGTCTGACGGCAACACCGGGTGTAGGAGCGCGGTTGCTGCTGGTCGCGACTCGCGCGCGCAAGCCGCTCGTCCTCACAGCCGGGGGCTTGTTTGACTTGTCACTTGCCTCGTACACCACTGTGAGCTATATGTCATAGACAAACGTCCATGCTCCGTCGCGCCTAAGTTTGCCTATTCACAACTCGGTCAAGCCTAAGACTAACGTAGCTTTGGCTTCTGACTGAATCAAGACCAAGTAGACTCGTTACTTTTGGGCTTGGAATAAGGATTCATTTAAGACCTTTTGGTTTGCCTAGTCAAACTTAAGAGCGACGGAGATTGATATTTGAATATAAGATGTATACATAAACTTATACTGTACTGTACTGTACTGTACCTATTATTACATAATTTATTATTATCTTCATCATCATACTGCATTGCATGCATGCATTTTCAGTATTCAGTCACGCAAAAAAGGAACGACATGTTAAAGCGATATACATAAACAGCTTAAAAATAAACTTCATTTTACATGAAATAACAATATGATGGACATTATTACCAAAACAACGACAAAACAGTATTTTTTAATAATATTGTTGGTTTGCTCTATAAATAAATATAGGATTTTAATAAAATTCGTCAGTCACAATAATCGCGTGTCCAAAATGTTGTATACTTTAATTTTTATTATGAGAAAGGAACCCTACAAGGGAAAAATTCAATTATTAGGTATATGACAGACAAAGTTTAGAATGTCCTGGGGGAAAGTTGAACCGATAGGTTTTATCCAAATATTGTAGATACTATTAAGACTTCTCAAAAATTTTTACGTTCACACTGCTTGTGAATATAATATGAGTAGTAGGTACGTAGAAACAAACCGCTTCGACTGATTTCAATAAATTAGATATCCTCTATGAAATATCACGCCTACGATAGATTTTATCGCGTCATCAGAAATCTATTTTGGTAAACGGTACGGTAAACTATACGGCAAAACCAGTAATGTGCTGTTTTATTTGACTTTTTATTAACAGAGTCATCAGAAATTCTGAATCATCAAATTTTTGTTACCTTTATTATTGTTAATTTACCTAAAAAAAGTCGAGGGATTTTAAAATGCCAAAAGGGATCTATAAAAGCGTATGGTTTAGGTTCATTACATATTCACAAGTAGCACTTAGCGGAGAGGAAGGTATCATGATAAAACATATTTTTAGAATTTTGGTGACGCGAGACGATCTAATTTACGGTGAAATATTTTATTCCGTAACCTTCACTTACATATGCCTTTCGTAACGAAGGATTATTATTAACTGGTAATATTTTTCTAAATGCACTTTTCGGGATTAAAGAGAAGTTCAGAGAGGTTTGAAGTACGAAGGATTTTTCTATTCGTAGCTACGAGTGCTTGAGCACGCGGACCACAATCACTTTTTCCTAGAAAAGTTTTTAATTTTTTGACCATTATAGATTGGTACTAATATTTTGAATAATTTTTTTTTTATATTTTTTCACAGTTGGTGAAGACGTCGTATTCTGCTGTGACAGTATTGCGGAGATTTCAGTAAAACTGGTAAAAATCAAATTAAATGGTCAAAATTAAATAAAAATTTGAATACATACCTGCATACTCAATGCACGTGCTCTTAATACATTAAAATTAAAAAATATATAGTCACACTAAAAATAAACGGCTACTGTATTTAATTTCAAATTTTGATTTAGTTGCAAGATCAAATCTTGTGCACTACTTAGTATATGTATTATATTATACTATTAAAGATATTTGTACTTATTTGTTGTTTTATTTAAAACCTTTTGCCAAAAAGTCATCATCACTGTTTTCAAACTGATTATATATCTTACTAATATTATATGAATTAAAAGGGCGAAAGATTGTAAGTTTAGATATATGGGCGTCTGGATATTTTTTATTCTTTTCATGGCAAAATGGCTGAACCGATTTGATGTGGTGTTGGCATATACCTTGCCTAAGGTTAAAGGCTATACTTTATTCCAAAAAAGTCATAAAACAAACATTAAATGATTTACTTGTGTATAGAAGTGACGTCCACTCAGTTATAGCCTTCGTGTGCCTCTGTCTATATACTTATTTACAACACGTCACAAAAGTATTATAATAATTTGTGAGAAGTATATCACATGGAGTAATGTACTGACAACGTCCGTTAGTATTGAGGATTTTTTTAATTAGGTACTTCATAGTAAACGGAACAATCTTTGGTACTAAAAAGACTTATTTTATGTGTAGCTGACTTAAGTCTGATTATATTAGGCCGGGGACGTGCTGAGAAAGTGATCCCGTAGCCTTTCCGTTTTCCGCGCTGTGGCGGCCATCGCAGGAGGTTTCAGTGAGTACAATCTCACATAACCCGGCCTCCCCCCCAGGAGTCGTATATATATGAAGATTTACCCTGCGTCAACAAAAAAAAGTCTGATTATATTAACTAAGAAGAAGATTAAGTATTGCACAGGTCGAAGCAGGACGAATCTTTCGATTTTGTTTAAGGTTTGAGAGATTTTTGAGATCTGTGTAAAAGTATTACTTATTAGGTACCAGGTTACTAATGAGAGTACTGATTTAATAACTAATCTAAATATTATAAATTGTCATTTAGTTCTACAAATATATCTCACATTCTGAAAAAACAAACAACAAAATTCAATTTTTTAATCAACTGCACAAAAAAATATATTAAATTATATTGTCATCAGAAGTCGTGTGCCAAATATCATATCAATATTTGAACAGGAAAGTATTCCAATTTAAGTTACTGGATTTGGTCCAAACAAACAAATAAACAGGACAAGTTAATTTTTAAATAAAACCGTTTAAAAAGGAGGAGGTTCTGAATTCGATCGGTATTTTTATGTATGTGCAATTTTGAACATTGATATTCCAAAACGGCTTTTGGATCGTCAGAAATTCAGGATCAAATGAATAGAGAATTTCTCGATATATCGAGCTAAGTCATTTGCTCACGAAACGTAGCATTTGATGAAGTTCATAATCAGTTCAATTTAATCAAATGCTACTTTTCCTGAGCAAATCACTAAGCTTCTTTATGAAAAACCAAAATCGAAAAAGATAGGCATACAATTTTTGAGGAGCTTACTTTTCTCCAGGATCCCATTATCAGACCCTTATTTCCTGATATGATAGAACAAAAAAAAAACAAATATGAAAAAAAATATAACGACACAACCGCCTCCTATTTAAAGTCGATTAAAAATAAAATTTTCTAATTATATACTTGGACAGTTTCAAATAAAATCGTTCTCTAAAAATAAAATTAAAGCGTTCAATTTCAACTCTAGCAAGATAATTGCATTTGAATCGTGAAGCAATCAATCATTCTGTTTCTTCCTCGATGGGGAGCCGTCGGCAGAAGCATAATGTGGTCACATCAAACAGATTTTTATATTTATACGTATATAATTCACAACCTTATAATTACATACATACGTCTTTGAATTGTTTATTATGCGTTTATTTCTGCGAGACTGTTTCCATTTAGTTCAGACACTAGACGCAGTCGAAAAAGACCAAAATCTCCGATTCATACACACCTTTTTATGGGTAATAGTAACTTCTTCTTCTTCCTAGCATTTTTCCCGGACTTAAAGGAGGACCCGGATGGTCTGTTTTATTCTAGCCTAAGTTTTGACAGGTTACTGATATTTACGCAGAGCGATTGCCGTCTGACCTCCCCAACCCAGAGGCAAGCCAATATACTAATATATTTTTAACTGTATAACTATTGTTTCATGAGCGACTAAAATGTATACAATTTAGAAGTACAAAATTGCTTTCTAGAATCTACATTCCGAATCTGTGGCAGGTTAAAAAAAATTGACTTGTCAAATGACAACTCAAAAGAGTTCCAGCAGTCTAATTGAACAAATATATTTTTCTTTCTAATTTTGTTTTATTTAACATGTTGTTATTAAAATAAACAGTTTTGCGTTTAAAAGAAGTACCTATATGTTGGTATACATATATACATTATATAATTTGTAATCAGACTACCATTAAAAACTGATATACATGCCCAATACTGTATACAAGAAATAACGACAATTTCACATTTGTTAAAAACATAACTTTTTTTAATTACTTTTTACGAGTACAATGAAAAATGGAATTAAAAAAATAATAAATCTCAGTATAACGAAAACAAAGCAAAAGACGATCGTTTAGTATTCGATGGATAAATAGAAGCGCCTTATTCGCGAAGATTACTTCAAGCAACCTTTCCTTTACATTTTCTCGCAAGATGGGCCTTCTTCATCGCATGTGGACAAAGTCAACTCAATGTAAAGCTTTAGAAGAGTCGAGTGGGAAATTAGAGACGTTATTTTTTGAATCCGTCTACCGTGTTACGTATCTTTCAGGTAGCTACTATTTTTCTGTATTTTAGCTGAAGTCGAAATAAAAATCTAATTATAAAAGTGCAAAAAATGTTAACTAGGTAATTTATGAATGTATAGTCTCTAAGAAAATGTATACTTTGTTATTTATTTTTAAGTAAAGTTTTTGAGTAAGTAATTTGTTATTAAACAAAATACACATGATGATCCAGTTTATCGGAAAAAATAAGTATTCTAAGTTATTTGGTTGTACCAGGATTTGCTGTTTTAGACAAGAGTGTAATGTACCGCATATACAGTGGAATCATCAGGCTAACAGTTAGTTTTCTGATGTGCTGCGAGGCCTGGAAGCTTCTCAGCGAGTCCACGAGCTTAGATGATATCATTGACAATGTTAACGTTACCCTTATGAATTCTATTGCGTTTTACAGATACATGAACATAGTAAGTGTTTTAATGATTTTGTACGAATAATATTTATTTCATTCATTCACACATTCAACAATTTTTTCTATATATTTTGTTTAGTAGTAGTGTACGCATTATTAAACACTAAAAATATATCGTGAGAAGCTATTTTATTTCACTTAAAATAGTTAATTACTTAAACAGTCTAATAATATCTATGCAGAGAAAATATAGAGCAATGTATAAAAAATTGGCGTCAGCAATGGAATCACCATACTTTGACACTTCGACACGAAGACGAAAGGAACTAGTAAGGTTTTGGTCTCAAAGGAACGAGAGATTTTTAAAGTTACTGCTCACGTTAGGGTCTTTCACTCTGTGTGCTTGGTAAGTATACTCATTTTTTAATACCTACTATAAAAGGATTTATTATGAAAAGCATTCTGGTATTTTTTAATATGAAATACAACGAAACTTGTTAAGTTTTAAAATTTCCACGTGTTATAAATTAACTGTCAACTTTGTAAGTTTTCTTATAATTGAAACATAATTAATTGTAAACGGATTGCGTTAGTGGGACCTCAAAAAGTTTGTATTGTATTTTTTTATAAAAATAGTGGGTAAGCAATTTGGGTATTAAACTGATTTTAAGTTGACCATGGACACTTGATACACCAAGAAGAGGCGTGGAATTGGGGAGTAGAGTTGGTGATTACAGTTCAACAAAAATTTTGGAAATGTGGTCCATTTATTCTCAATTCCAATTTAAAGGGCAATTTATAAAGAAAATGTTTCATGTGTCACATAAGTATTAATTATAATTTTCTTTAACAGGAACGTTTACCCATTAGTTGATGATATAGACTACAACCTGATGGTATCAGCCCGTTTTCCGTTCAAATACCAAACACCGAAGCTCTACCCGATATTCTATTTCATTGTTTTCATAGTTTTTACTTACGGCTCGCTCTTCGTCATGGTCAACGACATTATAATGCAGGCCCATTTGATGCACTTGTTGTGTCAGTTCACCGTACTGGGCGACTGCTTCGAGAACATTATTGATGATTGTCTTGAAGAAAAATATAGTAAGTTTAAACAATCCTTCTAGAAAATTTAATATTTAAAGAATATTAAATATAAATTTTATTTACTATTCATACTTTTATCAATTATTATGACGTACCGTGCTTTTGAAATGCTGAAGTGAGATTCTTCAAGAATTCAAGTGTGGGACTATTTAAAATGCTAAGTTTATAGATAAAATGTAAACGTCGTTATTCCCCCAAATCATTTTACATAAATTATTTTTTTTCTTTTCAGGTAAAAACAATAGACTCATAATTATGTCACAACCATTCAAAGAGAAATACTTAAAGCGGCTAAACGGTTTGGTGGAACAACACAAATTTATTCTAAAGTAATCATTTTTTTTTCAGTGTAAAGTACATTACTTAATACGTAACTGCAGTCACCGTTCAAAATTATTGCATTTATTTGCCATATGTCGGAAATGATAGTTAAGTATTTTTGGTCAAGAATACTTTTCTTAATATCGGTTCACCATTTTAGACTAACACAAGCAACTCAGTTCCTTTCTTTAGATTTTGGTGAAAACAGTTCAGTTTGTTTGCGGTCTTTAATTAAGTAGTGAAAACAAAACATACGATTCAGTACCTCAAAGGTCCTGTGAAGAGAGCACTAGAAGGATCGATTCCCACAAACTTCATGTAAAGCGCTGAATAAAACAAATTGTCGTATGTCCGTCGTAGACAAAGTTTATTTAACTGTAACTAGCCACCCGTCTGCCCAATGGGACTTCCTAATGGCGAAAATTGTAAATCTGGTGTCAGAATTTTAAATTCTAATTTCATAGTTTAATAATTATAAAAATAAGTTCAGAAACGAATACCCGACTACTAAAAAGTATGAAACAAATAAATTCCGTAAAATAGCCGTGGTCGTATGTGGAGAGAGAGATGTGGGGTCGGCTCTGGAGAAGGCTGATAAAGTAGGTGTTCTTACCCAAGTTTCTGATTATGTGTAGAAACACGATGGAGCTGAAGCGTTCGCTAAGCACGCCGATGTTGTGGCAGCTGGCGGCGAGCGCTATGCTCATATGTTTTGTAGGCTACCAAGCTACTCGAGTAAGTACAGGTTAATTCGATCTGTAGTTTATGTCCAAAGCATTTTCCTATTAGAGTTTAGTTATGAATTTTTGTTATTTTGACTTTTTAAAATCAGGTATTATGATAGATGTTGTGATACTTTTAATATCTGTAGAGTGTAGACCAAACTATGAGTAAGTTTGCAATTGCAATTTTTTTTAACAAATTTTTATAGAAGTTAAAAATATTGTTTATGCTAACAAAAGAAAGAATTCACTTTAAACGGAACTGGAAAAGCAATTGTATTTAAATGGATTCTACCGAACTTTAATTTTAACCTTCGGCTGTTACAAAAGCGATTACAGCGCAATTGTCATTTTGCAGACGGCCGGACCCAACAATGTCAAGTTTTTCATGAGTCTCCTTTATCTGATGTACAATTTATTCGAATTATCTATTTTCTGTAAATGGTGTGACGAAATCAAAATACAAGTAAGTACATTTAATTTCTTCAAAATATACCATAGCAAGTTTGCTAGCGTATCCTAATAGCGCATATGGTAAGGACACGCTGCCAGATGAATCAGAATGGAACCTGTAAAAACAAGTAGGTAGGTACAAAATTTAAAATATGCTTTGAGGATTTATTATAATACTAAAATTACTAAAATTTATTACGTACCTATATATTTTGTATTTGACATGCATAAGTTTTGATTATTTTTTATGGGGTAGGGGGCAAATGAGCTGACAGATCACCTGGTGGAAAGTGAAAGCTGCCGGCCTTGGACATTTGCCAGAGGAGCTGTTGTTGACAAAATGTGTTGCCGGCCTTTTAGGAAGAATGGATGGGGAATGAATATGGAAGAGTTGGGGAATTGGGTCTCCAGTAATCTCACTCACGCGGCGAAATATGACGTAAGCGTCATTTTACGCCGGTTTTCTGTGAGGGCGTGGTATCACTTCGATCGAGCCGACAAATGCATGGCTCTCCCACGTTTAACATATATTATAACTATTTTTTCAGAGTGAAAATATCGGTAATTCAGTATACTGTTCTGGCTGGGAGCAAGGTCTGACGGCAACACCGGGAGTAGGAGCCCGGCTGCTGCTGGTCGCGACACGCGCGCGCAAGCCGCTCGTCCTCACAGCTGGCGGCTTGTTCGACTTGTCGCTCGCCTCTTACACCACTGTAATCTATATTTACTTATTATACTTTTAATCTAATTGCATCATGACATAATTGTCTAGTCATACTATGTGAATTAATAGTACAGTCTTCGCCATCCAATCATTTCTACCTATGAAGATACAGTCAGTACAGTCTGCACATGAACAAAGAGAAGCGACAGGGTCAAGTAATATACATAACTTTGCATTTTCCACACCACAAATACGAGGCAGAATTGTTTTGTTATTTTTGAATAGTTTTATGGACAGTGTTATCCAAATAGGAACTGTTCTTGAAAATAATGTTTGTTTGTCCTATAAATGTGCAACATTTTGGTATTGCTTATAATAAAATTCAGAATAGTAATTACTTTTCCGAAGTGTAATTTTATTTATTTTTTTGCTGGAAAAAGGAACGCAGGGGGAAAATCGAATTATTATATCACAATCCACGTCGAGAATGTCACGGGGACAAGTTGAATAGGAAAAATATTGTGCAATTAATATGTCTGAGAATATACTTACATTCACACTTTTTGATGCTATAAGTAGCACATAGAAACAAACCGCTTCGACTGATTTCAATAAATTAGATATCCTCTATGAAATATCACGCGTGCGATAGACTATATCGCGTCATCAGAAATCTATTTTGGTGAACGGTAACCAACTAGACATATAGTAAAACTAGTTGTATGCTGTTTTTAGCATTAACATAATTTCTTTGTATAGTTATATTTTTGTTACCTTTTGACGATTAAGTCGTTTGGAAAAATTGTCGTCAGGATTTAGAGGTTTGAAATGGGGTTGACATGTGTATATTATATTTTTGGGTTCGTTAAATATTTATAAGTCACACTCAACGGATGAGGAAGACATCGTGATTAATCCACACGTATTTTGGAATTTTAGCGACAGTTTTATGTGCGAGATAATTTAAACTGAAACAATTTATTTCGTAACCTTCACCTAAATATGCTTTGCAAAAGGAAAGATTACTAAACCGGAGAAAGTTTATTTCTTAAAGACTTTAGACCTAATTTAGTACGATTTATAATTACTAAAGTTTGAAGTGCGTACGATTTTTCTATGCCTATAAGCTATTAGTACTCAGCACGCGATTTCATAGAAATGTTTTAATTTTTTTTATATAAATTATTATTAAAATATTTTTGCAATGAAATAGTATTTTATTACTTCACATAGATACATACTGTCTTGTATATACGAATGTCTTAAGCGAATTTATTAATTCGTGAAAAACATAATAATATGTTTATTTTTTTTATAGTTGGTGAAGACGTCGTATTCTGCTGTGACAGTATTGCGGAGATTTCAGTAAAACACACTTTTTGTTTATCTTCTTGTTTACATATTAGTAAATTGTATTAATAGGATCTTATTGTATTTATTGTATTAATAGGATGATCAGACTAAAAATAAAGGCAAAAATTAATAAGATTTCACTTCAAATATCCACTCAGATGTAGATTCGAATCTTGTGGACCAGCATAACATGTAGACATATTATTACGTATTCGTTTATCGTGTTGTACTAAGAATTTAATAAAAGAAATACGTATTTGTTGTTTTATTTAAGACCATTTAGTTAAAGCCAACGCTTTTTCGGCCAAGCTCTTACTATTAGTCGGTACCTAATACCTAAGTGTGTATGGGTGTGTGGATGTTTTTTGCTCGTTCAACCTGTCTGAACCAAGTTGGCTGAAATGTTGATGGTTTATAGGTTGCATTAGGACCCATGCTATGTTCTAAACCGAAAAAATTTCACCGGGATTCAACAGTTTTCGGAAAAAGTTCGTGGGCAGGAATTTATGTAAAGTCCTAAAGAAATGATGTATTTTTGACGCCATCTGTAAATAATTTCGTTCCGAAATGTAAATGATAATTGACAAGGGCTGCAACAATTCTCACGGATGAATAGTAAATGAATCGCCGGTCTTTCATGAATAATGACGGCGATAATGCGATGACCAAACGAGTTTAACCGCTATCAATGATTTACACAATTGAAATTTAATTACGGCTTCAGTGATTTCATTGAAAGTTTCCATTGTTATCGTATCATCTACACCTGAAGTAAAAATATATAACAGGTTATTCAAATTTCAGATTATTCCATAGTCTATTATTACATAATGATCGATAGATCCATCTACGCTTTTTCAAATAGCGGTTTAAGTAGTGTACCGACATGCAATTTATTTTGTTTTTCCACCAGAAAATAACGTAATCCACATTCAATTATGTATAAAATTTATTATTTCAGTAGAAGTGACTTCAAGAAACTCGAAGTTAGTCTGAGGGTTGCAGCTGACTCTGTAACAAAAGTTGGTAATAGGAATAGTACAAATACTATCAAGGAATATTTGATTTCTGAGACGCTTCTAATTTGTCTCTAATATACCAAAGATGTTTTGCTTAGTTAAAATTTCTACTCCAAGATGTATTTAAATTAAAGTTGTATGGAACAAGTAGCTAGTTTTCGAGATGAAACTCAATTTTTATTAACATTACATTAAGTATACCAATGTTTTTTAAACTCATAACTTTTTTTATATTTGGTTGTTTTCTAAGCCTATGATAGATGCATTATACTACTTTTTGTTTTTTTTTATTGTGTTGTCTATATGAGATAGTTATGACTCTCAGTATTTGGAAAATGAAAGTATTATTTTAAAAAAAGGGCCTTTAATTAACACCGTCCAGGCAATAAACAGACAAATTCGTACGAATGGAAACATACAATGGACTATTTAAACTCGATATCCGTTTGGTAAATTGACATTCAAACAACAATATCGTTTTGATTTTGAAGAACCCAAATTTTAGAGGACTTAACTTAAAATGAAGATTTTGAATTTAGTAGTAAAGAAACTCACGGACACCAATGCCTTAAAACTAGCAAGTGGAAAATTGGAGATATACTTTTTCGAATTTATTTATCGCGTTATATATTTTTTCGGTGAATTCATTTTTAATAAAAAATATTACTGTGATTACATAAAGAATTTAGTTCTTATAATTTTACAGTAGTATCATATCATGCCAATATTTACTATTAGACCAAATATTTGGTATTTGAGTGTAGAAAGTTTTCTGGAAATTTTAACTATTGACGATATATACTAAATTTTGACGAGTTTTTGTCGAATTTTAACTTAATTTAAGACAGAAATTCGGAAAAACGAGATAAAAAAATGTACAAAATGCCAATTTTCAAAACTTCCAGAACATTCGAAGTAACATAATATGTTTGAGCACCAAGAGAGTGGACTATATTTTAAAGCACACGATAATATTATAGGTCACTCGACTTCAGAGACCACGGTGATGTATTGGATTTACAGCACTACAGTAAAGACGTTATTGATACTGCTAGCGGCCGGCGAGCTGTGGAACTTCTTCAGCATAACTTGGACCATCGAAGGGATTACTGATGGCCTTAACGTCCTTCTGATACAATTTGGCGCTTTTTGCAAGTACAGAGTTCTGGTAAATGTTGTTAAAGCTGATAATTTCTTAACTTCTCTGCGGTTTTTATTGTTGCATTATAAATACAACTGAAAAATAATATACTTTAATTTAACTTTTTTAGTTTAGGAATTAGAGAATATTTTATAACTCAACACAACTAAGAAATAAGTAGGTTTAGGATATATTAAAATTTCCCTTAAATTAATGCATATTACACATGTAAAAAAAACTAATTTTACTATGGAATCTGGGGTTCCCGATTAATATTTCGTGATGTTAAATCCAGAGAAGATTCGTTAAAATGTTAGCTAAAAAAAATTACATCAAGTATGAAATAAAATTGTGTCAATGTAAAAAAGAACAAATGAATCCTTTTAGTATAACTTAAACATTTGACTGCTTGTCTGTCTATCGAGTCTATCCGTCTGACCCTTATCTGCTATAACGTTTTCTTAAGAAAAACGAGTAGATATCGAGTTTAACTTCAACTAAAAATGTACATTTCTGCAAAGAGAAAATCAAAAAATGTGTGCAGGGCGTGAATTTTGTTACTGAAAGTTTGAAATAGAATAAAATTTCAGCTGTCAAATAATGACACATTCAAAAGTCTTGCCTCATCAATAGAGGCGGGAAATTTTGATTTATCGACAAAAGGTAGACAGAAGATAATGGAAAGCTGGAGAAACAGGAACGAAATGTGGCTTAAGTATCTTCTGGGCTTGGGGTCAGCGACTGTAGTTGCATGGTGAGATTACCTTTGTTATTAACCGAAATGTTTCGTTTTAGGTATGATTTTTTATGATAGGAACTTGCTACAATTAGAAGCAGTGGATTCTACCACCATTAAATAGACACTAAAGTTCGTATACTGGCATCGACCGGAACAATACCTATATTCTCATAAAAATGGCAAAGTAAAATAGCTGAGCCTATACATTGTCCAAACACCACATCTATTTCCATTACATTCGTGGTAAAGGTGATAAGTTAACCTTATTTGCAAGATTCATAATTTATTTTGCAAACGTTATCACACCTAGTATCGCCAACAATTTTATTGCGCATTGAGAGTTCGAAATAAGCTATATTTTGTATATGGCAGTCATCTGGTCAAATTAGCTAGATAATTGAATCACTAGCGCGTTCATTGAATGCCTACTTGATGCCGACTTTAAATTGAGTGACTAAACGTCAATTCGTCAAGTTGCTTAATGTAACGTTTAACATCTTGACTAAACG
>DVXP01002005.1:0-13611 GCA_018235645.1 Junonia grisea | reverse complement strand
GGGCTTATCGTCTGTATATACACGGTTGGAATAAAACTTGTCAGACACCTTTGAGATGTCTGTGCTTGATAACACCCATTTGACTGATACTCCACACTAGTATTAGTAGTACTTGTAGAATCTGGTGACATGGTATTCTACGTTGGTTACACTAATGTTTGTATCTCTAAATTCCATTAGAATTAGGACGTTGATTTCAGCTTTTATAAACGTTATAATTTTATAATTATCATTCCAGGCGACAACCTAACCCCGAAACCCGTGTCCCCACCGAGCACGGGCGCCATCAAGAAGTCGCCGTCAGCGTTCCTCGGCGAGAACTCCTCACTCGTGAACCTCGAGCGCCTGCTGCAGCCCGCCGCGCCCGACCCGCCCGCGCCCAACCCCTTCGCGCACGAGCGACCCCCGCCGCCGGTGAGTACCGCACACGTATCTACAATACTGTAAAATATATGTAATAATGTCCATAGGACTCCTGTTCATCTCCAATGACCAACCAGGCACGGTACGAAGGAGGAATCACTGGAATCATGGGAGGTCATTCCTAAAGTTTACGTGTTAATGAAAACATCTTTGGTAGCAAAGAAATTCGGATAGAATAAAAATGTCCAATTTTTAAAACTCACGGAAACATTTTAAGTAACTTATAAGAAATAGCACAAAATAACTGCAATATAAAGTGCAGTATTTTGTTTGTATCCAAAACGAATGACTTTCCCCAAAATTTCAATCTGCGACCGCGCCTGCATATAATAATGTAAATAGAACTCCTGTTCATCTCCAATGACCATCTGCCCCCCCTTCATCTTGACTTGTGTCTTCGTCTTATTACTTGGTATATTACTCCGGTATCGATTACTTTATGATTACGGTTTTGTATGTGTGTACGAGTATAGGAAGTATTTTATAAGTTGGCGTGTAGGGGTACATTTTAAGCTACAAAGGGATTTCGAGTAAAATTAAAATTTTAGGCAACGAGCAAGTGCCTATTTGTTAAAATAATCTCCTCTCCCCATAGACATTTGCACTCAAGGAGTCCAAAATAAATACCTTTGATGACTTGGAATATATGGTATATGGTATGGTATAAGAAACCTTAAGAAAGTATTTATTATCTTTACTCATATTTTTTTATCTTCTAAAAGCAATATTCACATTACAGGTCAAACTATCAATCAACGAGATCAAACAACAGCAGATGGGCATCAACACGGGGATGTCGTTCCCGAGCGCCTCTCCAGCCTTCGGCGCTCCCATGACCACCGCACCCCTTATAGGAGCCGCGCCTGTTCTCCCTAGCGGGCCAGTGCCGTCACTAGGGGGTGCACCCCCTGCACCATTAGGGGGTGCGCCGCTAGGGGGTGTGCCACTAGGGGGTGCGCCACTTGTGGGAAGTGCGGCAGCGGATCCGTGGGCGCCAGCACGCGCCACGTCGCCCTGGTCGCCGCCCGCCACTAGGCACACGCCTAACCCCTTCCTATCCTAGCCACAGGTAAGAGATTTGCAGATTTTTTTAAATTAATTTTAGTCTAATAAGTGCACTGTGAATGTATACATCTCCTTTCTACTTTTCTACTATTGCAATTTGTTTTGTACAATACAATAACATCCATGATGAAAAAAAAATTGATGACTCAAAAAAGCTCTCTATACAGCCTATTGGAATACAGAATTTGTTGACTTTGACTTGATGAATGAATTTTGTATGGTTACAATAAAATTTTATTTTTGGACATAATTTAATTAGAAAATTTTTAGTGGCGTTTCCAAAACATTATACTAAATAGCTTTGAGTAAATTGTCTAAATAAGCATTTTTTTTTATAATTTCAGAGCAGCTCTCATTAGGCAGGCCGCACGCTTGAAGGTACCCTTTGGTATGAGACCGATGGTACATCACATCAGAACGTTCATACGAATGTTAACTTCAACACTAACAGCAAGACAAATAATTAATATAAAACTCGACCAATTAACTCATAGGCTCAGCCGGAAGCTATACATTTACTCTACAAACTGTCCGTCATTGTAGCCATCGGTCGCTTTCTTCTATTAGATCCAATCTAATTCACTATTCGATCAATTCGTTAACGTCAATGAATTATTATTCACGCGCGCTGTGCACGGAATTGTCGAAAACATATTTTTGAAATAAAAAAAAAAAAAAGAAAAAATCTCCTAAAATGACAATTTCGTATACAGCGTGTGCTTTAAAATATATATTTTGACAAGATTAAATATGTATGTATAATCATAATAATTCATTTAATTTTTTTATCGCGAGTGGTGTATTTAAATTTAGCGTGTAACGAAACGTGAAACTATTGTGGTGATAGGTTTAAATTAAGATAATGCGAGGATAGATACAGTTATAATAAATAAACGAACGATACAATGGCAGTAGACTGGACGCGTTCAGAAATACGCGAGACTAATGAACTACAAAAAAAAAATTACTAAAATTTTTTATCTATGTATTCGTAACATAATCTGTACAAGAATTTTACAATTTAGTAGGTGCTAAATAAGCGAATATACCTAACACAACAGTATTACTAATATGTAAAACGGAGTAAAAATGTATTTGTCACGGTTTTCTGAACGCGCATAGAGTATCATAGACAGTAGAATAGTGTTAGTGAGTCTATGGTCAGTGTTCCCGCCATAGACAAGGATGAACACCAATAGGAAGTAATTTATCTGTAGCTCTAGTGAACTATGGCGGAAATACTTTCCGTATCCTCGTTAAGACGGCTGTTTAAGGAATTAATAATATAGAATTGTTAAATGGAATTTCGCGGTGCAGTTGTTATGAATAAAAGATATAACGGAAACTTATATTCGTGTAATAATTGAAGCGGAAAATTATTCTTTTCATTTTATTAATAATCGTAAATAAATATATTTAAAAAATACACGACACGAAACGATACACGATAAGAAAAGTTGACATCCTAGATGCGCCATTTGTAATAATTGGTTTAATCAAAATCTTAACTTTAATTTCTGTTAACAAGTACAGATTATACACAAAAATCATGAAGAAAATGACGTCATCAATGTTACCAACACTGGTCAATCTATTTTTTTTCACCCCACGTGACATTAACGAAATAATTGTGTCTAATTGACGCAACTAAAAGCCACAAAATGAATAAATAATTTAATAATACATTGAATAATTTCATAACAACTGCACCGCGATCGTCCGGCCGGTCCACAATCTCGGGCGTGGAGTGCAAATCGTGCCTTAGATAACCTTGTACTGTGTTGTGTCGCGGTCTGGCCTCTGTGCCACAGGGAATAGAGTCGAGTTTCGTGTGACACTGATAACTTCTGAAATGCTATACACTCCATAAGTATATTAATATCGTTTTCACGAAAGTTCTCGACTGTTTGGGGAAGGGAAATTGGGTTATGTGCGATTTCTACCCACTAAAACCATTTCGATAGCTGTCCTCAGCATAAAAATTGCGAGACTCCTATTCTGGTCAGAGCTAATTACTACATCTCGAACTGACTTTTTCATCTTTGATTTTTATCTTTATTTACCATTTTCCACATAGAAACGACAGCAAAAAACTTAAATGTCTTAAATTACGTAATTTTGGGGAGAATGATAAATTCGTATTAATCGGCAATCGCTCTGCGTAAAAAATCAGTAACCTGTCAAAACTTAGGCTAGAATAAAGCAGACCCTGGTTAAGTCCGGGAAAAATGCTAGGAAGAAGAAGAATTATAAGATATAACGGAGTCTATATCATATAAAAATATTGTAAAAAAATATCTCCTTTTAAAATATTTAAAATACGCGCCCGACATATAAGTTTAGTTTACTTGTACACGTTATGAATAAAGTGTCACTATGACACATGAGATTGAGAGCAGTGACTGTGGCAGTGACGCTCAAATTTTAAAATATTTTGAAAGTAAGTATGAAAAATCATATTTGGATATTTAGGTACATTTTATATTTATGTAATGTATTAGGCTTAAAGAACCTACCATTTGGAAATTTGCAGTTAAATATCGAACACCCTATATATATTTTTTTAACCACTTTATGTCAGAAGCTGGTGCACTTCGCTTAATTAACATACACACAAAGTGCCATTAACTGGATTATTCATTCAGATAAAATATGGATACTTCGTGTCGAAGCGAAATATAAAATCTGTATTGTTTTAACCTACGAAGTCTATTTAAGTATTTAGTATTACTAATTTAAAAATTATTATATAATCATAATGTTTTCTTTTTTACTACGTGAACAAAATGACGTCAACTACTTACATAGAACCCGCAATTACAACTTGATCATGAAATTTTGATCTGTTATATTTTTTATAAGTAGGTACTACAAGTAATTAATCTCTAGAATGATTTTGAAAAATTTCGTTTTTAAGTACCTAATTTTTTTACAATGAACATTTTAAGTAAGTACTTTTATTAAAAAATTGATTAAAAATCAACCGTTAACGATAAAATAATGAAATTTTTAGGCTTTATTTTTAATAACTTAATAAAAATAAAGCCTAAAAATTTCCATAATTTATCGTCGTTATTTAAATAAAACATTTATTAATTTAAATTATTTATTAAAAGTTAATTTAAAATATGAAATTATTTTCATATTTTAAATTAACTTTAAATTAACTTTAAATTATGAAATTATTTTCATATTTTAAATTAACTTTGAAATAAACAAATAAAATTGAAATTGGCATCTCGGTACAAAAATGAAGTCTTTCGTTATCGGTTACATGAGTTATTTATTTAAATTTAATATTCCGAAATAAAATTTCACTGCTTGCTATTAATTTAATCACAATGAATTTATCTATCACAGCGCGCCGGACGCCGCGCGCTATAAACATCGAGCAGCCGAGCCATCGGACTATATTGCAGCTTCTATTAGTTGTAATTTAATTTAACAAGTGCAAAATAGTTTTCTCTGATCGTATTCAATAATAAAGAAACATAATTTATTATTTGATATAACCACAATATTATCAATAATTGGCCAAATGCTTGTCGAAACACGCGCTTGAAAGTTTCCTTAGTTTCCATTATGATAGGTGAAATTCATAACCCTCCTTTTTGCTTCGTCGTAGTCGAGTAAAAACGATGCAATTAATTTCAAGGCGTTTTTTACCCATAAATGGCAACATTGTCATTCAATGTCATTAAACTAACCAACTATAATTTATGCCTTTACCATATTTCCTTTATATTGCTTTAATATTCTTATTTTTAGCATTATTTTTTAATCTAAACTGTAACTTTCATATTACACTGCATACTGACTCTACACAAAGCCATTGTTATCTAACATCCGAAATTTCTGCGAATTTTTATAACAGATAACAAAGGAAAGAAAATGAAGTAATTTGTTTGTTTTCTATAGATCATGATCATTGACATTAAGTTTGTAACTAAAAAAAAGTAGCTTTAGGAGTTACGTAGGTATGTGACGCAAAAAATGCGATTATGTTCGTTCTAACGCAATACCTTAATGGGGTAACTTTTAGTTATTTCAGTTTTAAAACTAAACCCAAAATTTTGTTGAACCAAACTGAAAGTAGGTGTATACTTTTAAATAAGATAAGAATAATTTTCAAAATCAGTTCATTACCGTAAACATAACCGTTGATTTAAGAACTTCTACTATGAAGCTCAATAAAGCTTTACAATGTATGAACAGCTACGAGATTTCAAACATTTTCCAAAAATATTATCGTATCGGAACTCGCAACAGTTGCCCATAAACTTTGATTCACTGCTGTAGCAGCAGACAGACACCACGGCAATATTTATGTCCTATCAATTTTTTAAAGAGTCATAAAACACGAGTGAGCCACAGATGAGAATAGAACAAGGCCACGAAATTACTCAAGATTACTCATTACGAACCTAAAATACAATGATAATTTTATTTAAATGATTGTGACGTGAGACTCGAAAAATAATTTATGTTGTAATTATTTTTTTTTGTTTTAGAATTTATCTAAATCATGACTTAAATAATAAATAAAACTGATTTTTATTTAATTTTAATTTTCAGATCTAATATACATGCATATATGTTATCAACAGGATAACATTCTGTCACAAAGCGAAAACTGTTTCTAAATCGGATCACAAGCTATTGAGAAAATAGCGGACATATGTATGTCCTCCTACGAGTACATACGGTTAGGTAATTAAGATACTTATAATAAACCATGATTTCAGAGTTTAAAGAAATTATTTCTACGTGTTTGTTATAGAGAAAAAGCCCATTAAAAAGTGGTACATAATTATTAGATTAGATTAATCCCTAATGCAGTTAACATTTTATCCTTTAATGTTCATTTAGGCAGAGAACAAGTAAAAAGAAAAAGACTTTTGTTGTTATTTAATTATGCAAGACCCGTTATTGTGACGCGACTAGCATTTTTAATATAGAAGTAATGATCCATCCAGTAGAAAAACAGAGCAACGGTTCTACAATGCTCATTCGGAATAAAAGATTTCACGCAATATTCTCTAACATCGAAAGAAAGAATTTTAATAGCGTAATTTGCGACTAAGCACTTATATAAATGTACGAGTATCTACTTTAGGCCGTCCGACTTGATTGTTTTTATCGAGTTTCCCGAATTTAACAGTAATGTTATCTTAGTAAGGAAGATTATGTCTTAAATTTGTTGTTACGAGGCGATAGTAATGTAATAGAGCTAGTTAGTAGTAAGTATACTAAAATATCTTGAAAAAATATTTCATAAAATGTACAATTGCATATACAATTTTTTAACTTCAAGCATGCAATTATTTTTAAAATTTCTAAGTAGGTATTTAATTTTGAAACCTTCAAACGTAACTCGCGTTTTATACTTAGGTACTATGTAAAAGATTAATTTTAAAGTGAATTTTTTCACCTTATCATTCTTCTACCAAATGCACTGAACACCTCCCAATGATATTTACTAGGGTTAAGGGTATACTAAATGGCAACATACGCAAATATTTGTCACAGGAAAACTTCCATTATGGCCTGGACATTAACATTTCAAGAGGCGAATTCAGTAAACAATTTCAATAAATCCTGTCTTGCGCTTCGAATCTTGTCGGGTTTGCTGAGACCTATACCAGGAATTATTTTGTCCACTCTCGGTATAGAAGACCCATTTAGATTTTATTACATTTTAACAGTTATCACGTTGCTTATGAAAATGTTCAAACATGTATTACCTACTTCTCTAGCTTCTCTAGCTTTATTATTATATTTCTGTAGCAAATGAATCATTTAATGGCCTTTAGTAGTGCATTGAGTTAATTTTAGAGCTACTTATAAATTTTACTTACAATAAACGATATTTACAAACGACGATAAATTAAAAAAATTGATTGTATATTTGTCAGTCATTTTCCCTGTTCTCTCTGTTCCGGCTAATTTCTTAAACCGTTTATTTGACATAGACAGGATTTTCATAGACAGAAATGATATTAGGTACAAGTACTAGGCTTTTATTTTCTCAAAAGAATTAGAGTTCCGTACAAAAAATTAAAACTATAAAATCGTCAAAGGTTTGCTTAGTTGCGGTTCGCAAGTCGCAACGAATATACCTAAATGAAGAACTATAGTTTTAAAACAGTAAGCTGTTGACTGAAGGACAGAAATCTCAATGCACACCCAAACCGCTGAACAGATTCATTTGTACACACAGATTTGTGCGCATAGATACTTATTAAAATGAGGCCAAATCATGATGATTTTTTTTATAAATATAAATAGTTAAAAAGAATACATCGATTAAAATTTGTACGTATTTCTTTTGTCGACAAATAGGTAAGGAATCATTTAAATAAGTAGTCGTCTTTCATATACTCGTAAAATGTAACACAAGCGAAGCTGTTAAAATAATAGTCTTATAGATAAAACTGAAACGGTAAACAAGATTTTTGAAACCTATAAAAAGCTAAGAACTACACGAAATAATAAAATATGTCGTTCGACTTTGCCGTAAGACTGCCGTTTTTTTTCTTTTACTGAAATCGAAAACAAATCGAAAGAATCCTATCAAGTAAGTACCTAGATAATATTTTTTTCACTTACCCTCGATATTCTCAGCGGTTGATTTTGATCGGCGCCGCCGTGCATTCGGAAGCCCCACGGCGCGCCGCCAGTCAATTCCACTTCCCTTGCAGACATTTCCAGCTTCTCACTTCATTGCAACTTAGCGTCTTCAAATAACACTCCAACTAAATTGCAACTCTTCCCGAAGTGCCCTTCATTATCCAAATATTCGAGGTAGGTGATGAAAGACAGGATTTTTGTTACATTCACATTGTTTTCTCGAGGTAGTACGATTTGGTATCTGTAACAATGTTTTATCAGTTATACTATGATATTCGAATTCTTTGTTACTACATTAATAAACAACTATCTATTTTACTAAATATCTTAAAATAAAGACAACATATAATATCTAGTATTTTACTACGTCCAATTCAGCATTAGTTTAAGAATGTTTGGAATGAAATACCTAAATATGAACTAGCGGGCCGCCGCTGCCTCCAAGCTTTGCACAAGTGTTGCTTTTTCGAAATTTATTATTACCTTTGTACCTCGGAAATAAGGTAGTTTTCCAATAGTGAAAGAATTTTTCTAATCGGTAAAGTAGTTTCAGAGCCTATTCAATTAAAACTAACAAACAGTCAAATTTCTAATAATGTTATTTTACTCTTTATAAAATTAATAGTTTATTTTATATCATAGTAGCAAAACAGTAACCCTAAACAGTACAGACAAGTGAATTTTGGACAAAATATCTGGGAACAAAAGACCCTTGTCTGCAAACAAATATCATCATAAGATCGCGCTCAAATTTTACGCTAAAAAGCTATGGTGTAGTAAAGTGTAGTTTTAAACATCTATTGTTCTATTAGAACCACACATGGATGATTTTTCACGAGAATTTATAAAATTTGAAACATAACACGTGGCTAACATTGGAATCCGGTTAAAAATAAAATAATAATGCTCAGATTGATAGCTCATTGACGTAAACGCAGACAACACACATTCTTTTGGTATATTTATAATTTACCAGCATTTACGTCGGTTATCCTATCTAATATCTTATCTAAATTCATCGAAATTAGTTCAGAAACTTAAAATGTATCAGACAAAAATTAGGACTAAGTTACAGTAGTATTTTCATAATATAGTATTATGAAAATACTACTGTAACTTAGTCCTAATTTTTAGATATGGATAGTATTGAATAATTTATTATTTAAGATATGTCATTTAAGTTTTTATTTAAATTCGTAATGACGCTTGTTACTGAAAAAAAAGTAAAATGCATAAATACAACAAGCTTAAGCTTTTAGGTGAACACCGATGATTATTATCTTATGTTTGTTTCAGTAAAATTATCAAAAAGAATATTACAAAAATGTTTATTACAGTATCATTTATTTTATTATAAATGCAGTATCTTTTTATAAAGAACTCAAACCGATAAATTAAATTCATTAAAGAAATCTTGACCTCATTCTAGTGGTGTAAAAATTTATGATCAATAACAATGATTTCCAAATATCATAAACACTACTTTGGTAAACTGGTAATAAAATCTATTCCAAGGGCTTAAGAAGATTAAAATGCAATACTTGTTAGTATTATCTTACTTTTATAACATAATAATTTTCCACCACCGAACTAAGGACTTTCTTTCATTAGGAAGAGAGGACATCATAATCCACCAAACTACTTATAAATATTAAAATTTGTATCGACATGTACATATGTAGGAAATTTTACCGGTAATCTACCTAATTCAGACACAATAACATGTAAAAAGTACATCACTAATATGTATTTTAAATCATAAAAATAATGGAAATAAGATTAATTAAAAACATATAAAAATTAGTTATAAGTATAATTTTAAATTTTTTACTCTGAATTTACTCCAATAATATAGAAATTCGAAATCATTCCAACGAATTTAAGAAGACATGGTTTCTATTTAATTGTCTGAACCTCGTTGCTGAAACCATAATAATTAATTGAAAACAACGTCTTCAAAACTCATAAAACTTTCGCTGAAATCAAGCGGTCTCGTGTTCGATTTCCAATTAGTTTACTTTGTAACTTTCATTATTATATTTTGTAGTATTTTTATTTTACTATATTCATATAACTATATATATTATTAATGTAAGGCCAGGCCTTAATACACTATGTATTAAGGCCCGGCCCAGGCATACGTATATACCTACCTAGTGTATAAAGAAATATACATAATGATAACATAGGAAATTTTTAAAATAGTTAAAAGAGTAGAAACTTCTTTGAAAACCGGCGTAAAATGACGCTTGCGTCGTGTTTGAGGGTACCCGCGTGAGTGAGGGTACCGGAGGCCCAATTCCCCTTCCCCATTAATTCCCCATCCATTCCCCCTCCGTACAAAAGGCCGGAAACACATTTTGTAGCTCTTTTGGTGCTGCAAATGTCCATGGGTGACAGCATTCACTTTCCATCAGGTGGTCTGTCAGCTCATTTGCTGCCCTGTCCCATAAAAAAAAAACTATTTTATTAAATTTTTCTATATCGTGTACAAAAAGGTAGCCCAAAATGAAACATCTTTTGACTACGTACCCAATATTTCGAGTTACGGCCGTGTCGCGAATCTATTCTAATTTAACTGTTCTTGTAACACGAATAAACAATTGACAAAACTGGACCGATCTTAGTTCATTAGTCTTAGTCGTAAGCACCTATATAGGTCATAGTTACTCTTAACCAACATCTGTACCTAATACTGGTAATAACGAGTGAAACGAGGTCGTTCCCGTCAAATTATTTCAGGCTATGATGTGAACTAGCTTCGATGGGAAGGTCGGAATGATTGTTAAATATTTTCCACTAACGTATAGATGGGCTATGTAAACACCTCTTTGAATTAGTTAACTGATTGAAGCGTATTCGTACTTATTGATTTACGTAACGTTAATTGTAAAATAGCTTAAAAGGTAGGTGTTTAGTTACATACAGCTAAATGTGCTGATAACCTTAAGTTTGAAAACCTTAAGTTTCCTTGCGAAAACCTGTATGCGTGATGAACATTTTCGAAAATTGTTTATCTATCAATAAATAAATAATAATAGAACAATACAATCTCCGATAGTGAAACTTTTATCGTTGCCTGCAAATAATACTCGTTATTGTCCAACTACTGTTATTGCTAACTACTGTTTTACAGGTAATTTTAGATTACCAATAACAGCAGGACAATTTTATTGTGATGCTGTATATTAGAACAAACTAAAAAGTAAATGAAAAGTATAATTAAAACTAAAATGAAAAATATAACGAGTAAAAGCATTATTACAAAATAAAAGTGAAATAAAATGTAAGCAAAATGACGCACTGTAACTCAAAGCGATGTGTAAAGATTTGCGTCGCCCGCAGGTAAACAGTTCCATATCATTATCAAGCATTGTTAGCATTTTTATTATAACGTATTTTATTGCTGGATTTTTATACCATCGTTATAAATATTAGGTTATATATTTTTGGCAAAATTAATACGAGTGTTAACTTATTAAACAACCTCTAAAACGTCGGTAGTTGAAATTGCACTTTTGGTAAAAATAATAACAAAAATAAAACGTTTTAACTACGGCGGTATAAATGTACATAATCAAATATAATTGTGGATGTAGTATATTGTTTTTTTTTAATTATCATTTATAATTAATTTATTATGATTATATTCTTATATGGTCGATTTAAAACGAACGAAGCTATGAAATACGCCAGTAATGGAGCCTTTAGAATGCATACAATATGAATATTCACATTTTTTCTGTAGTCACATTCCAATAGTATTCAAGAAGCGAATTCGTTTGCAGTAGACTCTTGAAATCGAGGCGGAATTTTCTAAGGTATCGGACGAAGGTATGGAATTTATAGACTCTGATATAGATATCGAAAAATTGAAGGAAAAAATACGAGCATTTTATTGTTCTAGTTCTAAAGAAATATTTTCCTTCAGGATTGTAGGGGAAAGGAGATGACGTTTGGACGAGATGATCCCCATCAATTGTAAAAAAATAACTACTTATGGTATACATTTTTTCTCGACTTTACTACATTCCCCCCACTACACTATTACTACAGTCAATCGTAATAGCGGCTTGAGTAACCACAATTTTTTACTAAAGAAAAAACGAGAAATGTGTGACATTAATCTAAAGTAAGGTTGACTTTGACTTTATGTCAGATGTGTTCTATTTGGTCCAATGTTAAACCCATTTTCTTAGGACCTTTATTAAAAGTTATATTATGATTTTTAATGGAACGGTTACTGTTAATATCAGTACGTAATTTTATTGAACAGGAAACAAAACAAGTTAGTATTGGGGTGAGATGATCCACCACATAGTGTACGAAATGATCAGTGCAGATCACCTTTAAAAAGTATTTTATATTGATTTCATATTCTATCGCAAACCCTGCGTCTTGATCTCCAGTTGTTAATTAATTGAAATGTAATGGTTTATTACGTATATGTAATTATCAAGGTTACAATTTAGAACATATTTTTAAGTCGTTATTAAATATTATGTAATATTAAACTCTAGTTTCTTATTTAATTTGAAAAAAATCTAACTGTTGTTTCTAAAATAAGATACATATGGATCATCTTGGACACGGGGGTGTACGAGATGATTAGATGTGTAGAGATCTAGGAAAGTGGCCCATAATAATAAATGAGCCAAAATAAAAAGAATTTGAGTATGACAACATGTAGTCAGATAAATTTACAAGGTAATTACACTTTTACATCTCCACTAATTTAAATATTGGGTGAGTAACAAGAATTCTCCCTTAAGGGGATCATCTCGTACACCTTTCCCCTACCTGTGACCTATAGAATACTGAGAAATCAAGTTAATATTATTAGAGATTTAATACGTTAAGATCACAAAGTCTTATGAATAATATATTAATACCTCGCTATTCATTTGAAGAAATCTTATAAAGTGAACAAACTGGTCTTATAGTCTGAAATTGCTAGATGTTTTTTTTTACCGACAATAATTCATTTGATATTCAATATTGATTGCTAAGAGTATGTCACCGCAATGACACCAACTAAATTTAAATTAATATTATAAATATTTGCAAGATTTAATAACCATGCAATAAATTTCATTTTTTCTTTATCTCTCTTCTCTCTGTCCATAAATCTTTTCTCTTTATAGTAAAACTAGTGGACCTGACAGACGTTGTTCTGTCTATTACCTGGACGCAACCTCCATTACAACCAGAGTGTCATTATGGTATCATTATTTTACATATTGAAATCGAAATTGTCTTCTCAATTTTTCCATACCAAATTTAACAAAAATCGCTTCGGCCGTTTTCAAGCTATAGCGAGACTAACGAACTGCAATTCATTTTTATATATCCATATAAAACATAAAGTATAGATAAATAAGTTTAAACGTATATGATTAGCGTCGTCAATATACGTAAAGAACAATGGCAGGTTTCCATACATCGTTTTCACTGATATCGAATTGAGGCGTCTATAAATGAAAAAATGTTTAA
>DVXP01002004.1:0-13613 GCA_018235645.1 Junonia grisea | reverse complement strand
TAGCTGCGGTAGATGTGTAACTACTGAATACTCAATCCAACAGTCACACACCTATCGGGCGATGGGGTCGTCACATCTCTACGCCATTATTATTATTATTATTTATTGTTATTAGTCTGGTTTACCAATAAAAAGTCTGAGTCACTAAACAAGACTCAGTACTCGTATGTATTTGCTTTAAAATATTGGAACTAAGTTAAAACGATGTGGCACCGACCACTAAAGTTGCAATTTGGCATATCTATACTTGAAACCACGGTGATGATACTAATGAACACACCGGATTATACTACTGATGTGGCCGATATAGCTGTCAATTTTAATTATACAATCATATAAAGTCGAAAAAAAATATATATAAAAATTTTAAAAAGTAGAAAATAAAATCGCTTTTATCATTAATATTAAATCTTTAAATAAATAATATTTTGCGACACAAGCGTCGTCGCGTCGGTTCGCCCGTATATGTGCTACCGTGCCACAGACACACAGACAACCATAGGGTTCAAACTTAAAATACCCTTCGTTTTTGTTCGGGGATTAAAAAGCAGCGAGCCGCGTAGACTATCGCTTCCTCGGTTACCGCAAGATGGCAGGACACTTATTAAGAATATTTAAAGTATTTCGAATCAACAGGGTACAATTGATCTAACAATAAGGATAGGTACATGAATCTAGGTCATAGTTAAGCTAATCAATAGGTTAAAAGAAAAGTTAATCATTTTACCTTAGTAAAAAATTTAGTTAATTTTAATGGATCACTGTCAGATTGATTGATGTGCATCACCAAGTTAACATTAAAAGAAAACAAAACATTTCATAACATTAGTATCTAAATACATAACGTTATTATCAAAAACTATATTTAGGATTCATATTATACAATATTCGTAAATCAGCGAAAATTTATTTTTCTTTCTAAATATGACAAACTTATAATTGGAACAGATAAAATTAATCTACATTCAATTATCATGTAAACAAAATCAAGGTTTCTGCATACAGACAGTGAATCATACAGAAATGAGAATTGTTTACTTTCTTTTAATTAGTGCATTTTGATAAATTACCATGAGGAAAAAACAATAAATATTTTTTAGTATAATTCTTTCAAAACAAGCTTTTACATTACTTCAAAAGACTTGAACATTCAACCTAAAACATTCTGGTTTTCCTACGAACTAGAACCCCTGTGAGTTAAGAAACCATCAATTGGACGGCATCAGCATGGAGGTGGAACGGCCGCGGGATTGCTTGTGCATGAGCTCTCTCTAGTCCTATCATTCTTTGCTTTATTGGGAGCTCAGGGCGGCAAGAAGATGATCTGGCCTACGCTGTGCTTAATAAATCGACGGTCAGCTCTGAATCTCAGCTGTCGTCGTCCTCGGCGCCGTCTGAAAACGGGTTTACGCATACCCCTGTTTTTGCAGCCACTGATCTAGGCTACGCTCCATTCATATAGGCATTGGCGCCTAGATCTTGGCGAGAGCAATTCAAAAGGAAGGAGGAGAGTGGTGTTAATTTGTGTAGTAGTTAGGGATGGTCATCTTCTTGTCGCAAGTCACATCATAAGTATGTAATAAGTATTCGATCAGATATAACAGGTATAAGATTTTTATTATGATTTAGACATTCCAAAGCCTTTATAGATTCGAGATTTCTATTCCATGCTAAGTTTTCATTACAACGAATAAGAGGAATATTTATTTGTTTAAAGTTTTCGCGATGCTATCACAATTTCCAGTTATAATAATTAGGTCTCGTATTTTTATCATTATGAAGATTAGAAATACCTAGTAATAGTCTAGACTTTGTATATTTAATACATTTTAGTGATAAATATTTCATTGACCTACTAACAGTAAAAAATGACCAAATTTTAAGAACAATAGATAACAAGTTGGGCTGTTTCTTGTCTGTGCAATTGTTCATGGTTATGGTCATGGGCTGTTAAAATAATTAGCCAAGTGCGTGTCGAGCCACGCGCATGAAGGGTTCCGTAGTTTCCCTCATAACATACTGACATTCATTAATTAATTCTTTACAATTTACTTATATTTTAACAAATAACATGTTTAAACTTTTATTTTTACTAAATCATTTTGACGTGAAATTATATTTTTAATTTGATCGACTATATCTCGATAACTATAAAAGCCTACATAGCCGTGACAATTTCCCTTTTAAATTCATTATATGTATTACTACCCTGAATTTTTTCATATTTTTAGAAGCAGTAGTTTAGTGGGTAGAGGGGGGGGGACACTTGACTCTAAGAAAATTTGATACTTTGAAGCTTAATAGTTCGGAAACTGTGTCTCTATCGGAAAAATGATCTTCCCACGCCTATAATATTTTTAATCGACCTATCCAACGATACCCCACACCCTGGGAAAAATGTGAAAAAAATGTTTAGTCTTACTTTATATACCTATAGGGGAGACACCCCAAGAAAAAATATTTTTCAAGATTTTATTGTACGACTTTCTCGGCGTGATTCATATCTATACTTATGCCGAATTACAGCTTTCTAGGATTAAGGACCTCGAAAGCTGTAATTCGGTCCCGGTAAAGCGATCCCGTAGCCTCTCCGTTTCCGTGCTGTGGCGGCCATCGCAGGTGGTTTTAGTGAGTGCAATCTCACATAACCCGACCAGGAGTCGGGTATCTATGAAGATTTACCCTGCGTCAAAAAAAAAAGAGTTTCGAAGCCGAAGCTCGTTCTCATTTTGTATATTTGTTATTTTGTGTTATTCCACACGTGGAGAAATAATATAAAATTTTAACATCAAATCAAAAATTTACGACACACCGGGATTCGAACCCGCACCTCTGTCGATCCGTGGCCAGCGATCGGATGATTTTCTTAGACGGTCTAATTATGTCGTCGTCTTCATCTCTAATCAAAGAAATCATTGTAATAATTAATCTATAAAAGGTTAGGAACTCTGCAAAGATTCCTCCATGGACCACATAGGCACCACGTTCGCTTAGATCGTCCAATAAAATCATCAGATCAAGAATTTCGACACAGCGTGTGAAGTGAGTCATTGCTTAACGGCTAGAGCACTGGCCACGGTTCGGCAGAGGTGTGGGTTCAAATTTCACTCGATCTCATTTTGATTTTGCCAGAAGTCATATTTTCTTTCTTCTTTTTGAGAAACTTAATCAAGAATATTTTGTTACTGCAGGTGTTCTTGTGTGATTATGATCACGTCCACTTATAACGTTATTGGATTTTAGTACGTTTTTGACTGGGGATTTATGATTTTTATAAATACAGTATTTGCAAAAAATGTTTGATGCATACTGCATTACGATGATAAATGAAATTATAGTCCGTTATGAAAAATATAATGAATCATTTGAATTTTTCGTAAATTGAGTATCATCGTTAATCAGTACGTTTTTATAACTACATCGATTCACACAATTATAATCATGATTAAGCAATGTAATGACAAGAGCAAATTTTTAAAATATGTGTGTACCTACCTACATAATATGTAGTTCTGATGACTAATTGCTTGAAACTGGTGCTATTAATCTATCTAATCTATCTATCTTATATATTTAAACGAGCAATTCCTGTATATTTTCAATTATCTAAAACATGATACAACACGAATGACTATCGAGCGTAGCTCGGACACCCCGGTACTACATGTAGAATTCTGATACTCAAAACGAAGATATGTGCTTTTTATGTATGTCCGTTAATATCTTCTTTACCTATATGTTTCTTTTCGTTTGTCTGAAAGTGTATCTATTGAAACATTTACCTAGTCTTATAATAGCTCCTTTCATTGTTAAAATGTGTATCAGACATTCCGCCTTGTCGTAATTAAGTGCAGGCGCCTTGAGAGCCGGCGTGGCCCAGGCGCCTAGCAAGGCAGGCGAGGCAGGTGGAGGCTGCTCCCCCTCTTCACATCCAGGCTTATAAAAATACTCCAGGGATGGGACAAACAAGTATCAGATAGAGTCGATTAATTGAGTTGATTTATTCCTTAAATGAATACGAGGGACTTAAAACGCGAAGAGGGAGAGGCTGCTCATCAAGCAGGGCCGGAAACGCACTGGTATAGAGGTAAATAAAGATTTTTCAAATCGAGTTTTAACATTTGCTTTTACATTACCAAATTAATTTCAACAAAAAATCTCTAATCAGAGGATAAAAACTTTATTAGTTTTGGGCTTAGAATAAATCTTCTAGTCAGATCTACCCTGAACTAGTCTAACGTAGGAGCGCCAAATCATCGATGTTTAATTATGAATTACACATTAAAAACGGGTTGTTGACTATACACCTCATTTTAAATAATTTTCCACGTCGGTGTCTTCCTTGTAGGGTTGTAGGTATATGTAAAGTACAAGAAAGTCTTCTAGAATGTTCTCCGAATTATAAATAAATAAAATAATAAAAAGCAACAATTGTACCTGTATTATTTGGATTAAAGTTCAGTAAATGTTAATCGTTTACGATATGTGGGATTAGTTGCTAGATTAATGGTACGTATATACCAGCCACTTCGGTATTTATACCCAGGGCAGCGATTTTTTTAAAGAAAGATAAGTGATAAACAAAAGCGATTCAGCTTATCACATGTTTTTTTTCGTAAATACGGTTTCATTACATTCGCTCTCATTATTGAATTTTCACTAGGTATATGAATTTAATAATTATTTTCTTACTTTTCTATTAGAAAAATTCTTTTGAAATGTTTTATAGGCTAAATTAGGCTTTCGCCTATACGAATACACTACATCGGTAAATGTGGGCTGTAAAAATATGAATGTAACCGCGACACTAGACTAGACACAAATCGAATTAAACGATTAAGTTATTAACACACAAAAATATTAAATTTTCCTGTATCCACAATATTGCTAATTTATTTTAACAGGAGCATTTGCACTCTTATTAGGCAAGTATTACTGAAACAAAGTCCAATTATTACATTTAAACAAACAACCTTATCACACTGATGTTATCACATAATTTTCGCACCTGTCTGTGCAATAAATTACATAAATAATTAGACATTAAAATTTATTGCCGACTAAATCCGCTTCGCCTTACAAGTAAAGGCTATTGAAATCTCAAATACACCAATTAGAGCTATAAGCTATAAGTTAAACGATGGTAGCAAATCGTTGGCCCTCCGTAATTATCGGCGGTACTCGCCATGGTAAGTATAATGTCTCATTGTTAATTGTTAGGGCATATCACGAGCGGATCTCTTTGGTGCTGTCGGCCTTATCTTTATAAGACGATGCAGATCCCGGCCTTCATAAAGGCAGCTATTCATTTGCTGTTAAGTAGGTTTTATATTTATTTTTTTTGATATTTTTGTCGTTCTTTGCAAAACTATCTTCAGTCAAACTGCATGCGCAAATTTCTAAAACTGGTTTGAAAAACTGATTTTTTAAATAGATAAAAACTATTGTTTTTTGTGGAGCTATTTTAGTAAATTTGCGGTAGGTGAAGGGTAGTAACCATTAAAAGTCGACCGATCTGACTGAAGGCTATTGTGTGAAACAAGGACCATCGACAAAAGAAAAAGGAATGCAGAGACCTACTTTTTAAGATTTTTTTTATAATTGTATTAACACGAAGAGATATTATTTTTTATGCAGATGAATGTGTTATATGTTTAATTTAATTTTTTTTTCTGTATTTTGTATCTTTTTTTTTATACATAATTGTTTTTTTCTGTATTTATGTCTGTGTGTACGTCAATAAATGTTTTTTCTTTCTTTCTTTTCTAATACTCAGCTAGTTTTCTTAACTTAACCTACAAGCCTTTTTGTAAGATATAGGTAGGTATATTATATATTATTTCTGTTACTTATATTATATTTTATTTTTAACCAGTAGGGAAGTTTGCTGACGTATCTTTTACATTTCTTATTTATTAATTACATCTTCAAAGATCTAATCATAATTGTTATTATATAGGTTGTTTCAATTTTACAAATCATTCAATTTTTTTGTTAGTATATAATTAATCAGCACAGTCTCGATATAATCGTGTGATACATGGGACGATCCATCATTTTAGTCTCTAGCAATTAGCACAAGATAATGTTTGTAAGGAAATTTTCTTAACAATATCGCAGATATAAAAGGCAATGAGATAGTACGATCGGCGATAATATGTAAACATATTGTTATGAATCATTAGTCAATTGGAAATTGTATTGAGTAATATGTAATAATTTCTTCGAAGGACTAAGCAAATAATGTTTTGATAATAATTTGTTGTACGAGGATAAATAAGTTGTCGTATTTTTATAGGATGACCGCACGTGTTACGAATAAGGCTACCATTCCGGTAGTCCATTTCGGTAATGAATTGTTTATTAAACAAAGATTATAAATGTAACGGTTTTAAGGGATTATAAAAGAAAGCAACAAAAGATAAAAATATATTAATTAATACTGAAATAGGTATAATTTATATTCCGCTTATGTTAAGGTCAACTATAATAATATCAATCCAAGCTGGTACACAGTGCTTACTCGAAAACTAAAAGTTATACCTACATATTTATTATTTAATCACCCTATGCTGCGACGGCTGAAGTTATTTGAGTAAAATAAAAAACCTCAGACCTTACAAAAATACATGACTGATTTTTGGGGCGAGATGGCCTAGCGGTGTGAACACGTGGACCTAAATCTATGGTCGCGGGTTAAAACCCTAGCTAGCACCATTAATTTTCAAGTTCTAAATTCGTAAAAACATCTTCAGGAAACTTGAATAAAATATGAATCAAACTTACTTTAGAATAGATAAAATACGTATTAAAAAAACATTTCTGCGTAGCACTTTTAAATCTCCCGAAACCCCAAATAATTTATTGTTTACGGACTTTAACCGACGTTATCAAATTACCCGCTGTTTATCATTAAACATTTATGCGGATGTGTGATATTTATCAAATCCAAACGGAGCGATTATATTCGATTCAAACTACCACTTTTCCACGTTACGACTAACAATTTCGGGTACCGTATTCCACTGGCTCCCAATCTATCATCAGCGAAACACAGTTCCAATGCCACTTATAAATTCGCAGTTTAAGAAAAAGTTTATAAAATTAGCAATTTTAGAACAAAGGCAACAACAAAGAACCTACAAACATTACAACCATTTAAATGAAAATAGGTACTATTGTTGCAACAAAAACGACGCCCACAACAATATTAAGAAACTATCGTTTTATTTAAAACCCAAGTAGAAAACGTTATCGATGACTTCGAGCTAATATTTCTGCCAATATTGTTTTGATACTTTTAAAAACCCTAGTCAAAGCGCACGATATGATATAATAACATCTCATTGTATTTTTTGTATGGGATAAGGCGGCCAACAATCTGACAGATCACCTGATGGAAAGTGAACGCTGCCACCCATGGACATTCGCAGCACCACTATACAAAACGCGTTGCCGGCCTTTTCGGGGAATGGATGGGAAAGGGGTGGGGAATTGGGCATCCGGTAACCTCACTCACGCGGCGAAACACGACGCTAGCGTCATTTTACGCCCGCCGGTTGTCTGTGAGTCCGTGGTATCACTCCGGTCGAGCCGGCCCATTCGTGCAAATGCATGGCTCTCCTACGGTTGTGTTATGTAATTTTTTTAAATACTACACATAAAAAAAAATCCTCAATTCATTGATCCGAATTTTAAAAAGACAACAATTTCAACGTTTCAATTTATGCTTTCCAAATGTCCAAAAGTTTGAAAACCACAACCATATTTAAAACGTTTTAGGTCTTCGAATTATTCCTAATACGTTTCCATTTCTTATTGCCCATTTCGGATTCCATCTCCGACGGTAGTCATCATGGTATCGTTAAACGCTGGTTGCCATTCCGTTTCCGTAGGCTATGCCTTTTAAATTGGCGAAACGATTTAGTGCAGCACGCTATCTAGATGCTTTTATACTTTTATAGTTTGGAAATTCTTTGGCCAGGTATTCGTTTGAGGAATAGACGTCAGACTATTTAATTATGGTAACGGTAGAGGGTACATTTTACTTTTTGCGTTCTATTATTGTTGATGCAAAATTTCGTGAGGATCGATGGATGTTTAAACAAAAGGATTGTAGTATTTTGTGAATTCGTCATATACCTAGACATTTTAGTGTCGAAAAAATGATCTTTAGATTTCTGACTTATTTGAGGTAAACTTACAACCACTTCCAAGTAATGATTTTAAAGATGTCACAATGACCATTTCAAATAGCCATGGGAATAAAACGGTCTATAACGACATGTTGCTGAGAATCCAAAAATAAACAAGTACCGCTGAGTATGTTTCGCGGTTTCTTCTCAAGACTGAGGTTTAACTTTTCTGAAACCGTGTTGACATAAAGAGTATTTTATACATTTCAATGACGTGCAAATGAATTTGCTTTTAGGTTTAACTTTTAACGTCAATGATAAACACAATTACGATGAAAAATATTATCTTGAACACATGACATTAGCGACCTAATCTTGTAGTTTTAGTCTTTACCCTTAATTATAAAACAAAATAAAGAAATAAAAAACCAGAGTAAGCCAACAAAAACCGTTTAAAAATAAGTATCAATTCATCGCTACATTCCAGTTTTTGTTACGATATTATTTATTCTCTTAAAAAAAGTCATATAACTAAATCACGATTTACGAATCGTTAAATGATGCTCGGCTAAAATTCACTGCTCCTGGCTATATGGGAATCTTCGGAAGCTGCAATTTATAAATTTATCTAAAAGCCCCTGACCGGCGGCGGGGCAGATTCTTCAAACAGCAATTTATTTCGGAGCACATCCTTTAGCCATAATGGGATTTATTGGTTGCGAATTGTTTTAGGGGTCTGGTGAATTTAGTACGGCAAATAATTGATAAAGTTTGTTAGTATTAAATTGTATGTGAAAAAACTTAAAAAAGTAAAGATGTCTATGAAAGACTTGTTGAAAAGGAATTCGGAACTACATATAAAGTATTGGCGGTAGATTTAAGAAATCTGACATTTAAATTCCATAGAGCGTTTACAGCCTCCTTAAACATAAAATATTGAAGTTTGAGGATACTGTATCATAGATACGAGCTAAAGCCTCATAACTGCAGACTATATAATAGCTGGTGGATCTTGCAATATTAAATTCTTTTTAGTCCCAAAACCACGAATTCCTCTCTTTCTGTCATAAATATATTCTTAATTGTTCTTAATTGGCTGCATTTGTTATTCTTCTGTTGTGTAATATTGACTTTTAAAGAATAGTAGTTGACATACCTGATCCATTTACCTCTATTTTTATATTAAAAACAATCTAATACCCAGCTTAATTCGCTCGTCTAGTTTTTATTATTTACAGATAAAAAATAGTCAGATTAATCTATTTTCTATACCTTATTATACTAACCATAATTGCTAACTATATAGATATCTTGTGTGGTGGCATAATTTGGTCAATAGAAATTAAATTAAAATTTTTATTTATTAAAAACTCCGACATAAAAATTTTAAAATAGTAGAAAATAAAATCAGTTTTATCATTAACATTTAATCATATAATAACTACTATTTTACTATACAAGAGTCGTTACGAGAGCGATTTTGGTATAACATGTCTAAGAACTATCACTAGTTAACTCTCTTTGAAAAAAAAACTGGATCCCAATCGGTTTACTCGTTTAGGAGCTACGGTGCCATAGACAGACACACAGACAAATATAGCGGTCAAATTTATAACACCCGTCTTTCGGATCGGGGGTTGAATATAGCTAACAATCACTAAAACATTATGAAAGCAGATGAAAGTGGCCTACGTGCCACAGGACACGCTGATACAAGTAATCTAAAATTTAAAAGCAACAAATTTACTTCTTATTTAACTTATATATTACTTATAAATAAAAAATGTTTACAGAAAATTCGAAATATTATTCTTTAGCTATTTACACACCTAAAATAATATCTCATCGGATTCATTCCACAATATGTATTACAAAGGACAGAAGTGTAAGTACTTATTACATTTAAATATAGTCAAATTATTTTACATACAGCATAAGTTACACGACAATATAATTGGCACCCAGCTGGCTGTACACACAAGAAGTTATTTTAAGACCTTCGAAATTAGTACCGACTGCGGTTTTTCGGAATCTCGACAAAGTATCGAAGTCGACACATGAATTATGAGCGTTTTTTTTTTCACCAGCTGCTACTGTCCAGTAGTGATTGCAGTCGAAACAGATAATTTAAATACTGGATCTTAACAAAAAAGTCGTGGCGTGTCGGAATGTATGTGTCGCCGGAGGGCCGGAAGACGACGAATTAAATGGGATCGCTGCTCACGCAAAATGTTGCTTACCAAAGCCGGTATAAATTAAATGTATAATACTTTCTCCGAGAACATGATATATGTCTATCGCCTAAATTCTCAAATGCTTTTCAAGTTTTTAATTTGTAACTCTTAAAAATGGCTACTTTAGATAGACATAACTTTATAAACCTAAAATTATTTTTTTATTAATACTAAATAGGGTGTGTGAATTAAGAAACGGGTTTTTTTCTAAGTGGTACAAGAGGCGTGTTTTTTTAGGGTTCCGTAGTCAAAACTGTTAAAATGTCCGTCTGTCTGTCAATTTCTCGATCCGCAGCTTTGCTCTAAGACCCTTAACACTAGAAAGCTGTGATTCGGTATGAGTATACATGAATAACATGAATAACGCCAAGAAAGTCGTACAATAAAATCTTTAAAAAATATTTTTTTCGGGGTGTCTTCCCTATGAAAAGCGGGAGAATTTTTTTCTCATTTATCCTATATTGTGGGGTATCGTTCTATAGGTCTTTTAAAAATACTATAGGTGTGGGAAAACCATTTTCCCGAATGAGCAACTGTTTCCGAAATATTAAGCTTTTAACTGTCAATTTTTCTTAGAGTCAAGTCCCCCTACCCACTAAACTGTTGCTTCTAAAAATGTGAAAAAAATCATGATATTAGTACATGTAGTGAATTTAAAAGGAAAATTGTCATGGCTACCTGGGCTTTTATAATTATCGGGTTACTGATTTGATGAATGTCTGCATAGTATAATGGAAACTACGGAACCCTTCTTGCGCGTGGCTCGACACGCACTTGGATAATTATTTAATCGTAATATTGTTCTTACCGTAGAATGAGCAATTATTTTATACTCGTATGTGCTTCATGATTGAAATGGTCCCTAGTTTGATATTCATAATTAAATATAACATGTCTAAATACCTATAGGTATATACTACAGTCCAAATTGCTTCTATCGCCTTTTGATCTCAATCTAGTGAAATTACTAAAGACATTTAATTATGCATTCTTAGTGTATGCAAATCGAAACAATTCCCATTTCCTTTGACTCCCAAAAATTATTTTCGATTGTAAAATATCAAGATACATAAACCACCAAGCGACTTAAGAAACTTCTTAAATCGGTGAAATTAAATCGATTTTGAAATGATCAACTTATTGTTAAAAAAAATAGTTTTAAAACTCAATCGCCTGACACTAATACCGATCCTAATATCCTTAACGAACAATACCGTCGTGTTATACCAGATTTACATGTTGCTCAAATTGAGATGAAACTAATCTGTAGTTTACAATTTGAGCCTTATATCCTTTCTAATAATGTCTCAAATTCTTTGAACGATAATACTCAAATATCAATATTTATTTTACACGGTATCATCGAGTTTTATGTCATTGGTTCTTATGGTATTGGACATAATGATTAAAATGCTTTAAAATAAATAGTTCTAGCCTCCATTTCACCATTAGGATAAAAATGAACCTTGCGAGTATGACATTAGAGGTTATTTCAGCTTGATATATTTGAGATTCATATTTGGTATGGGCAAGAGGGTAAATCGGTTTAAAAGCGCTTAGTGTCCATCCCGTGTAGGATCATTACAACATACGGTGGAAATTAATACTGGACTTGCTTGTATGTAAATATCTTATTCGAAATGGTTTATTAACAAAATAAAAGATTATTGTCGAATATAGTAATCCATTTTCTATTTTATAAATAAAAAATGAATTTCTGTTCGTTAGTCTCGCTAAAACTCGACAACGGCTGGTCGGATTTACCTTATCTTGTCTTGAAATGTTCGTGGAGGTCTAGAGAAGATATAAAAGATGAGAAAAATTCTGGGAAGAAAAAAGTCTGCCGGTTCAGCTAGTATTAGATAAAGCATTAGCTTCGTCTCACAACAGTTTACCATGTTTCCTACAACCAAGTTATGATTCGTAGGATTAGTGAGAGAGCCGAAGGATTTTTCTTGCATAGATAAACAGATGGACAAATACACATTCACTGTAGATACAAACGTAAATAGAAAAAAAAACATAGGAACTAAATATAATTTTACGAAAAGGCGCCTTTCCGCAATTTAACTATTCCTGGCATTGGGTTAAAAAGGAGACAGTTTATTTTGTATGGGAAATGGGCCCACCACAAATTGTAACGTATATAAATGAAATATATATCAAATTATTCCTTAAACTCTCTATGTAACAATGGTAAAATTAGTTTATTAATGTCTAACCGGAATATTCAGAAATTATTCAATATCTAAAAGAAAAAATAAACTTATAGCGCCATCTACTGACAATCTATTTATTTTCAATGGACGGCGTTTTTAAAAATTATATCTCATGGTTTCCATTTATGTGATATTACATCTAAATTGAAGCAGGGTACCTGCTTAAAACAAATTTAAAACAAACAATTTTATGGTAACTAAATATGTTAACCAAAAAATATATCCGATTCTACAAAGTAAGGATTAAAAATCCAGACTTCAGACAAAGTAGCGACCCGACGTAAACCAGTCAAATAGCTTATTTATCTGAAACTTTGTGAACCTCGCGCTAATTAAGACGACGCTGGCGAATTTGCTCAGGGATTACGGAGCAATCCCTTGTAAAATAATTTTATCACGCCGTAATTATTACACGGCGGGCTGTAACTTTAATACCTACTAATGAATTTTAGAAAATGTTTTCGTGATGGCTTCTGCTATGTTGTGGCAATTTTAATGAAATTATTTTCTTGGGTAATTAACTAAAATAAAATACTACGAAACGGCTTGGCCAATTTTGACCGTTCTAAAAGTATAAGTGCGCCCGTCTCCGTGGAGTTTGATATGCGTCGTGAGCGCGATCCTCAAAAATCTGAATTTATTTTTGACCTTTTTGATATCCGAACTTTTTGTGATAATGAATATCTAAAAGGAATTACACAAAACTGGTCTCACTAAATATCTCACCTAAAATAAAAATACGAATCCACTGCGGATCCAAAAATGTTGTTTGTTTTCTTTTCAATATTAAAATAATTAGCCAAGTGCGTGTCGAGCCACGCGCATGAAGGGTTCCGTAGTTTCCCTCATAGTATTTAATAATTTAATCTTTAAAGTTTACTTATATTTTAACTAATAACATATTTATCCAAAAATCCAATATTTACAATTTTCAATGAAATTTGGGCAAAATTATATTTTTACTTTGATCGACTATATCTCAATAACTATAAAAGCCTAGATAGCCGTGACAATTTTGCTTTTAA
>DVXP01002003.1:0-13615 GCA_018235645.1 Junonia grisea | reverse complement strand
CCTGCGACAACAAAAAAAAAAAAGGGCTAGAAAAAGTGTCGAGTGTACAAGCACCTATTTCCTAAAGGCCAGCAACGCAACCGCAGCATCCCTTATGTTGCAGATGTCCATGGGTGACAATGACCACTTGTCATCAGGTGGTATTATCTGCTCGTTTGCCTCCTTTTTTTACATTAAAAAAAGGTCAGGAGTCACTGTGTGATGTATAAAATCTGAAACTTAAGTATTGCCTACAACACTACAGATAGAAAGATAAAAGCTGACTAGAATATTTTAAACAACGAAATTTTTTTTTTTTCAAGTAATCGTTTAAAGAAGAAAAAGTTCGGAAACTTCTAGGCATTGCTGACATGACATGACATGATTTTTGTAAAAAATTAATATTTATCTAAAACAGATTTCCAAAACTAATTTTAACAATAAGTATGTACGTGTAAAAAGTTAAGTACCATCCAATCATCTTTCTTGATTTAACGTTTGCAATATCAATGGAATAAATAATAAAAAGAATGAAATTTTCTGTAACATTGTAAATTTTGTAAACAAAACAAAACAGAGGAAAGTCTGGTCTTTTGTGGTTTTTGCACAAAAACGTCACGGCACAATGTAAACGAAATAATAAAAATGCCAGCTGACGATGGGAGAAAATTCGAAATTAAATTGCACGGCATTAGGGAGATATTTTGCGTGCAAATGTAGCTAACGAGCATTATCATTAATTTGTTTAGGACTGTTTTATCTTCAAAGTTGAAGGAATTAAAGATTTAAGGCATTATTTTCCTTCGAATTTCTTTAATGAAAAATTTATTTTGGGAACAAAAGTTACGGATCTTATTGTTTCACAGGAAAAATCTGATTGATGTTAATTGTTGCCAAATAATTTTGCACTTTTAATTTGTAATTTTATATCTATCGTAAATATTTTTATCTACAAATACTTTGATGAAAATTAAAAACATTAAATCTCATTCAGCATTTTATTAAAATAATTACAAGCAATTTGATTTTAATAATAAAAAATGTACAATTATATTTACAAAGCATAATTACATAATTTCATAATTCTCCATGCATAGATACCATGCTTACATGTTAAGGCCAACACATCCCAAATATCTGCATCGGTATCAATAACCACGACTGAAAGTTCTCCACAGACTTATCATAATTCATTATAATGTAGCCTTTGTACCAATTTGATACAATGAAGTCGTAATAGAATAGTATTACTCTCTTGAAATCACTGTTACACTTCTCGAAACCTGGATGTATCGCACTTGGTGTATTTTTACAATGGATGCTATTAAATTTAACATCATACACAGCTATAGCTCTAGTGATTGGTACTCTGGGTACACCGAACTCCAAATCTAAAATCCACGACACATTTTCGTATATATTTGCTATTTTACAAAACTCATCTATAATTGGATTCGGATCAAAAGCAAGCATTCTTGGATTTGGGAATAGATCTTTAGGCAACGTTAAGTAGAACTCAACAGGGTCTACACTCTTTGATTCATTTATTATCGATTCTGCTACTTGCTCTGGTAAAGCTGATTCATCTGCAGTATATTTTTCTGGTTCATTAAATACTTCAGTCGTCGCAATTATTGGTTCTTGGACATAATTGACTTCAGTCTTATACGTGTGAGTATATACATTGGTACTTAATGCTGGTATTATTTCTGGTACAACAGCATTTTGAATAACAGAAGTTAGTATTGGTTCTGTAGCTATTAAAGCGCCTGTGTATGGATATAGTGGTACTAAATGTGGAGTTATGATAGTGACTGGTATATGCTGAACAGGTGCAGAGTATAGATTGGGAACTTGCACTGTACTTACTGTGGGACTCCACTCGGTAACAATACCAGGGAGACTATATGATTGTGGAAGTTGGTATTGAGCGTAATAAGTTGCCATAGCTGCTGGTGGACTTATGTAATATAAATAATTACACTCACTGTTTGTCAAGCCTTGATTTATTACTTTCTTACGCTTTTGTCCAAAACTTGATCCGAGTTTTGATAAAGACGTACGATTATTTTGTTTTGTACTTCTTACGAGATTATTGTTGCTTATTATGTCTGTTCTGATCTCTTTTTCTCTATTCTCATTTGCTGTAGAATTTACTTCTTTATTCGACTTAAGAGCCATAGCTGAACATGCCTGAAATAAAAAAAAAATATGTATGTGAAATACATTTTAAATATTGATAATTAGCTTGTATAAAATTGAGTTACATTAAAAAGCACTTGTATAAACAATATTATACTTACTTACTATATACAACTTAAGTGCCGCCTTATTAATTATTAATAACTATAAAATGATTTCTATAATCAAGTAAAACGTACTATCGTCACGTATTAAAAATAAATAAAAATCAGCTTGCATTTAAAATATTCAGCAATTTACAAGGATGAGGGTACGTTGAAAAATCTTTTGACAACTGATAGTAAGAGAATAAACATTGCCCGTATACATGAAAAAAATTCTTATAAAAGATAATAAACTTATTAAAAATTCAGACACGGGAACGGTCATAAATACAGATATAAAATGATAAATATTTATCACGTAATACAATAGAACTCATTATATAGAAACAAGTGCAATTGTCTGTATCGAACTTCCCTGCATTTTTGTACAGTCTACCACTGTTATTAATTGACAATATCCCATCATTCTATATTGACCCGTATGTATTGGTGTCAAGTATCATTTTCGTTTATCCGAAATGCACTGTAACCTTTTGTGGTGGACTTTATTCTTTAAAAGAATTTCCTCTGCTGCAAATTGCTTCCCGTCGACTGCTCCTAACGACTTCATTGTGCACGTTTCATTCAATGTGTGGATGAAGCCTAACCAGACAACCAGTTTTCTATGGGCATGATAACTAATAATGTGCGATATAAAAATAATAGGATTATCAAGATCTTGTACGTTATATCGTAATAGAATTACAAATCTACATCTGTTTATAGTGTGTGTATCATACGTACATTATATTATAATTTATACATAAACAGTTTTTCTACGATATAGTAGTTTTAAGGATTTTTAAATTATTTTGTATTAAGTTGTTTATTTGTTTTACTGATTATTTCCAGTTAGTATACGCCTGTTCGTATTTTGAAGCAAATCATTACGTTTGTGTTAACAAAAAAAGACTTATTGTATGATCAATGCGGCCATTTCAGGGGTAGTAAGGCAATATCTTTTTTTTCAAATTTTTCTTTGACGTAAATAAAACTGGACCAAACTCCCTCTAAATGTGTTTTCAAATTTTTTTATAAAAATTATTATACTCTTAGGGGTCGTTCAAGTATAACGTAACGCAATTTTCGAAGATATTAGACCCCCCTCGTAACGTTTGTAACGCGCCGTAATGTTTTTCTGTACCGGTCCCTCTAGTTGTTACGTAACATTTGACCAAAATATTTTAGGTAAAAATGGTCTCTAAAATAATTTTCGACACGATTTTCATCTAAAAATGACAATTATCTTGTTACGTAACGAGTTGTTGTAATACCCACTCTCTACTCTGTAACCCACCGTAACGTTTTTCAAAACCCTCCCCTCCCCCAAAACTGCGTTACGTAATACTTGAACGACCCCTTAACCATAATGTGGTGTACATTATGATTAAAGGGTCGTTTAAGTTCCACTTCACTAGAAATAATGTAGATTTTAAAGTTACATATTCTTGAAAAGAAGTAATAATTGAATTGGACAACGGACAACATCAATATACCTCACACAAACATGTCTGCCACGACTCCCATGTTTTTTATACATACCTATGTGTTATCGTCCGTAAACTTACGCACCATGGGAACTCAGCATAGAAGTACCTAACTCAATTTCTTTTATAAAACGCAAGTTACAGTGAAATAAGCAATAAATTATATAGAAGGGTATTACGTAAAGCAATCTTAGTTTTATCATATGGGAAATCTGCGGGTAAATAAAAAACCAAAGTAGCAAGTAGGGTCCGTCCCTTGAGTTTTGCGAGTTCGAAGTGGCGTTTTTCTAAAATTTTCCTCTTTCCATACTTATATGAGTTTAGTTAAATTGCCTGTGTTATTGTTACTTTTGGAAGGGTATTTTTCTTTACTGTTTACGAAGGTATTTTTTGGTCAATTTATCCTTAAACGACTTTAAAACTATATAAACAAAATTAAATTATTGCTAGGAAATTTATATTTTTTATTCAATTAATATTGCATCCTAGATTGAAAATTCTAAACAAATTTTGCTTAATTTTTAATGAAAAAATAAATGAAATCCACAACACAAAAACATTTTAATTGCAATGCTTATTGCATGGCTACAAAAACAAAAAATTATAACCTACCAAAAGTAACAACTTTTAAAAATTTGTACAAGATACAAGACATAACATGTCATTTCGGATAACGTTGAAATAATCCTTATTTCGTATAAAAATCTCTGGCTCCCCCATATTAAAGTCTCCTTTGACCGTTCAGCCCGCGCCAGTCCGCTCACCGCGGTTTAATGTAACACGGTGCAAAACAAGAAAGGAAGCATTAACACAGGTGCCATGCTAAGAAGATCGATGTGATAGTGTTCGTATTCGCAATTACGTTGCTTTTCAAGTGTTTGTAGATGGTAATGATGGTATATATATGATAAGTTTCGATGCTGTAAGTAAGAAATCCAAGATGAGATGGTCTGGTATATAGATAATTTAAAAGTCGATAACATTCGATGATTAGCTGGGTTCGCATTAGATGATACAACGTAGCGCTTCAAGATCGCAATCAAAGGCTTCATGAGCTGCAAACAATCTTTGTTCTCCTTACCGTTTGTCATATATGTGTGCCAATTGAACGTCTGTTGTGGATCAAACAGTTAATACTGATCAAATCCTATAGTCTTTCGTAATAAAATAATCCAGCAGTGGAAAATTATAGTTTGCTTTCGTTACTGGTATCAAAGTATCATCAAAATTGTTTTAATTGTAGGAATATGAAAAATAAAAATCGGTAAAGTTTTTCTTACCATGTCTCGTATCTTAAACCACACAACATAAAGAGTCCAATTGTTCCAACGTTCTTTGTCCCTCGCGTTAGTTTGTAGATAAAAAGTCTTTCGTAGCAATCTTTTAAACCGGGAAATACTTTTTAGAGGTATATACCCTCTTCGGGTCCTCGTAATTGTGTAGGTATTAAACTTCTTGGTATTTTTCGGGTGTATAAATTATCTGATAATGACTTGAATAGCTGCAAAAATAAGAAAATGTATAACAATTTTGTAGTTAGTAAAAAAATGTAGAGAACTGTATGTTTGGAATACATTGTGGACCAATATTTAAATAGATTTCTTTTTAATCACTTTCTTATATTTTAAGATTACTTTAAAAAATAAATTAAGTGGGTCCAATACATACAATACATACAATACATATTGTAAAAGATAGTTCAGAAGGGGTTGATAATACAACAACTATTCATAATGCATCCATTCCGAATCGCCATGTCTTCTATCTTGACATCAACAACCGTTACTAGGCAACCAACAAGTCATGTATCCTAAAAAGTCCGGCTAAAAAAAACAATCTTCCTATAAATATTCCTATCTTTGTATAAACACAATGCTACAATGTCTTCATTTTTCCAGTTACCCTTTAAAGCTACTCAAAGGTTGCATTAAGCTCCACCCGACCACAGCAAGCGAGCTTAAAAGCTCGGTCAGTGCATAAGTGTTTCTTCGAGCACTCCGCATCGAGTGGCCTCATCTAATACTCTAAGAATTTGTAGTATATTCCTTGCCAACTTTGTGAGAAAGTTTTGTTTTATTTTAGTTCGTAACTTTTATTTAAAAGTGAACTATTATTAATTGTTATCTTAAGGCTTTAAATGATTTTACTTAAATGTTTTCTGTAATGCAATCAATAACTTGTAAAAAAACCAAGTCTCGCAGCGTAGTTCTTCTACTGTAAAAAATAGTGAGATCCAATAACACTATGTCGGTCAATTTTCTCAGACTCTATTTAAGCTACTTTCTGGCTTGGCGATCGCACGAGATAATCTAATTTAAAGTAATTTACTTGTGAAAGTTAAAGACATTGTGTTTTTATACTATAAACATAGTGTATTTATGAAACTAATACGGAGAAAATATCAATATTTTATTCTAATAATTAAATCCTAGTGTAAATGACTAGGTAAAACAGAAAACAATAATTTTCTCAAAATGTATCTGTCTGACTTAGTGACGTCAGAGCATAGGAAACCGAGCTTTATTGTACACAAAGGACATAACTTTGTGAAACAGATGTCAACGTTATTATATTATAAAGTGCATGGTTAGTACCGCTAACAATAGGTGACCACTACTCACATATATACGAGTATATTAGCACAATATATTAGGGTCATGGATATGATATTTCGGATATACGGATATGGATGTAGAAATCATATTATACCGGTGTCAGATAAAACGGTAGTTTCGGAAAATTTTGGTAACGGATATTTGGGTTTCAAGGAAAAAAGCCGCAGCGGAAGAGACCGTGAGGAGACCTAAAAATGGTTTGACTGCATCGAGGAAGATCTGCGAGCCATGGAAAACTAACAAAATAGAAAAAGAAGGCCAAGGATTAAGGCGAGTCGCAAGCTCAATAGCTAGAAGTTGCCAAGATCCACAAGACGTTGTAGCGTCAAAGAAGTAAGTCAGGAAAAAAGTAAAATACAACTGGGTATATATATTTTGGCAATAATAACCATTTACATAAGTTGTTATTAACAAAAAACTGTGACGTAACATTTTAGATTTCGCCTAGACCTTTAGAAACTTCGAAACTCTTGTAACGGATTCGGTTACGGTTACAGATAAATTGTTATTTCGGATACCCGATAATTTCGGTTACGGAGCTCCATCCCATCCCTACAATATTCACATCAATATCAAATAATCAAATTTGAATCGATTCAAAATTAAATGTGATTCGAGTTTCACTATGAATAGTTATTCAACTAAATTTCATTGTTATAACAGTAAGGATTTAGGTTATATTACGAACTATAATTTATTATTCGCCAATGAAAATGAAGCCTTACAAATGTTGAAAGCGTTGGGTTGATAATTGTTTTATCATAAAATTAGTATGATTAATAGTTTTTAATTTAACAGCATGGAACTAGTGTATAAATTGATAAAATTCATTTAGATTTTATTCAACCAAATAATAATAACAATAAGTCATAGCTGTTGACGTATATTTTTATAAAGGTAAAGGAACGGGCAGGTCACCTAAGGTTAAGCGATCACTTTTGACCATTATAAAGGAGTCTCAAGACAAATCAGTAGCCAGTTTAAAAAGGAACAAAAGTTGGAGGAAGAATAGTAATGTCGTGTAAAAGAGATGTAAGGAAAAAAGGGAACTGGGTTAGACTTCCGGCTCTCACTCACCGTTCGAAATGGTATTTGTTACTTGAATTCTTTGAGAGTATTATTTCCTGAATCGAACTTAGACCTTAATTTAATTATTAAAATTGTTTGTTAGATCAAAACTCAAGTGAGCGTACAATGGGTTATTTTTTATTTATCAGGAAATGACAAGCAAATATTACTTTTGAATTTGAACCAGAATGTATTCAAACGGTAGTAGGCTACAGACAGGCTTTAACGATATGATGCAGATTCAAATCAAACTATTCTCGAGGCCTTTGTAGTTGAGGCTTTATTATCATAAGAGAAGTCCAAAGTAAATTCAGTAAAGTTGTCTGTTGTGTTGTGTGTATACACAAGTGTATGAAGTAGGTATTGTCAGCGGAAAAATCTGGATTTACTATGCAAGTAAAATTTTTAAAAGAACCTTACAGAGGACCATTAGAAGTGGGTTTTTATTACCTCCCGAATTAAAGAACTTTAAGTTTGACATTTGACATCTGACACCTGTGCATCTTTTTGTCTGTTTGTGTTTCATAAGTATTTATTAAGATGTTGAGGGTCATCATCTTTTTTCTAAGTAGTAAATAGGATGGCATGGTATGGGCATGTAATGAGGAAGGATGAATGCCATATAACGAGAAGAATGCTAAATATGAATGTGGAAGGATTTGTGGGTAGGGGTAGACCTAAAATGATATGGATGGATTGTGTAAAAGATGACATGAGTAAAAGAGGGGTGACTGTTTAGATGACGGCTGATAGGCGAGAATGGAAGAGAAGAACATGTTGTGCCGACCCCACATAAAGTGGGAAAAGAGCAGAAAGATGATGATATGAACGCGGGGACAAAACCTAAATGATACGCTATTCGTTTTAATTGGAATCGCAATTGATTCCTGTGTGTTTTATCTATTAGAAATATTGTATAAAACAGATAGAACCACCCTCTCTCGCACGTAGTGTATGAATGAAAACATGTTTACATTTACTGAAGTAAAATTAATCTGATTTTAACTGCAGGTATTAAAGTGTGCCATACTAATACCGTCAACTCCATCGATAAATCGTAATATCGAAGTCGGGTGAATTTAAAAGGAACCACCAGAAATACATTAAACTAAGTAATTCGCGATTTAATTAAGTACATATAGATATATTCACCAATTCTATACTGAATAAAGGACTTCAATTCACTGTCTGTGATTAAACTGTGACCCATTTATTGGAGTAAAGCGGAAATGTGACGTGCAAAGGGATGAATGGTGCCTAGACAGACTAGCGTACAAACAGCCGTTTTACTAAGATTCGTGTCAAAGGCTAGGTTTCAATAGTGTTTGAAAAGGGCCCTTGAATTACCATTGTTATTGGAAATGAACTGAACCGGTAATTCCTTAAATCATTACGATAAAATTAAATTGTTATGTTATAATATTATAACACATTTGATAGCAAGTGAAACTTTTGTAAAGTTTAAACATGGTGGTAATTCCTTAATTTCTTAGAACATCATTGATTAAAACTTAAAACCACAAAGGAAATGGTGTTTCTACGTTATCAAAAAATGAAAATTCATATTACCTAAGATGCCTGGTCAATTACCGCAAACAGTGCATTTAAAAAAATAACGTATTATGTATCGTATATATTTGATATGGTTTTGTATTTAATTAGCTATTACCCGCGACTTCGTTCACGTTAATACGCATACAAAAATTGCTGGTTAATAGCTATAAGATGCTGCTAGTTAGTGGTTACGAAAACTTTTTTTTTGGTTTAAATTTATTATAGTACGAAACAGAGTTTATTTTTGGATTAGGAATAAAATATAATACGTAACGAGTGATTCCTTACCGTTCTTTATAGTTTAAAAGCTAAAAGTATTGTTGTAAAAAGGCGGATGGTTAACTAAGCATTTTTTTATGAAATGTTATTTAATATATGCGTGTGTTAAAATCAATTTTAAAAGCTGCACTCCGGTAAATTGTTCGGTAAAAAAAAGTATCTATTAAAACTATAAAGTTACTGCATTTTTTTTTATTCCTCGTTAAAACCTTTTATTTAATTTATATCTTTTGTGGTGGCGCCGATTTTGAGCCTCATACACACAATGGAAGTTATATATTTTTTTTTGTTTTTGGTTGAGATGTTTAAACATAACTTCTTTAAATAAGTTTCGATATTCAATTTTTGTAAGCAAAAACGCTGAGGTCTTCTTAACATCTACCCCAAGACCCCAATTCTCTGGTCTTCAACGGCCATTACGACTCCGAGCTCGGCGTGCTCTTAAGTCCAATCAAGGGTCTCTAATCTGAAATATGTGTTCGTTCGGGTAATATTGATAGCATGTTTGATATGTCATTAATGTATCAAACGCTAGATCGCTGTAGAGTTTTCTTCATGTCCATGGATCAATCTCATGGATCGAAATCGTGTAAGAAGCTGCTGATGGTCGCCTATATGTAGAGAAGTGCAAGACGTTGTCACAGTGCCTAATAGCGTCCCGGAACAAAGTGATAAAAACATTAATGTTTTGATACTGTTCCCTATGATGATACGGGGCCCGGGTACGTTTATTTGGTAAATATATGTGTTTGAGGTACATACGTTTGGAAAGTGTTATATTTTTCCTAGTTTTCACTCTCAACTATAATCGAAACGAGCCAATATTCGCAATCGTAGTACAAACGATATTTCGTCAAAAATTTTACCGTAACAAACAAAAACTGAACCAGGAACATCTTTGTTAAACACTCCATGAAAAGCAATAGATTTTGTAACGAACATAGCATAATATTCATCGACTAGTATAAATCTACGGTCGTATTAAAAAGTTCCTCGAATTGTTCCGATTTATTTATACAAAATTTTCTCTTATTTCGCCAAAATACTAATTGCATTAAAATATTCATAACCTTTTTCCTGAAATTGAAACAGTTATTAAATAGGTAATATTTAAAATTTTTATTGAGATGTTTTATTCATACACCAATTAATTTCCTATGAACTTATAAAGTGTAATATTCATCAATATTTTGATGAATATTACACTTAAATTATTTGACAATTTATGTATTTACATTTACTACAATGTTTACAGTGAATTGATACATTCACTTAACGACACAGCTTCGAGTCATGGAATTAAAACACTGATAAAATACAATTATATGAAAAAAAATTATAGCCTATCCTCTTATAACAAAATTCTAATATGCAATAACATAATATGCATGTTTAAAAGTTATTTGACACCAATTCTATTCAATTAATTTGAACTTATCTTTTTAACTAAAATAAAATTACCAAGTATAAAAATACCAAAGTTCTTAGATAGCGGGAAAAATATTTTAAGTCGGTGCTAAATAAGTTTTATAGTTTTAGAGAAAATGTTATTTTGACCGTTTTAGTTTATTTTTAAGTCGGTTTATCTTTTTTTAGTTATTTATTTTACACATTTTCTTCGGCAAAATATATGTATGTTACCAAATAACGAAATAGACCCCGACGAATTAAGAACACCCTCCTTTATTGAAGTCGGTTAAAAAATATGGCTCGGATTGATAAACATATTTTTTTTAGGCTTTAAAAACCCCTTTAAAATCAATATTATTTTTATCCATAATATCTTCGAATTTTCCGTATTTGTAAGTATATCACTCAAGAAATACATTGGCTTTGATGGTAACTATTATTTTCAGTGTACAACCAGCATCGTCTCGTTGGCGAATCGTGCTACCGCCTGATGACGAAGAACGGCCAATTTATATACATGAGAACTCTTGGCCACCTCGATGTTGACAAGGACACGAAGGCTGTGACCAGCTTCGTGTGTACCAACACCGTGGTCGCGGAACAGGAAGGCAAGCAGCTGATTAAGCTGATGAAGAGGAAGTTCACTCTCACGGTCAACAATGGAGAGCCGAGAGATTTCGATGATGATATCAAAGAGGTAGCTAATTTATACGTTAATATTACATAGAGAGAGCGGAATAATTTATATAGTTTCACCGCCTGTACCGCTATACACTTATCTTACAAACTATATTTAATAACAGTAAATGTTTACATTGATACTGCCAAACACAATATAGGCAAGTGAAACACATGATAGACAATATTCGTAAGAACCTTGGTTACGTTAAAATGAATTGCGACGGACCAAGTCTTTAAACTATCTCATTAATACTTTTCTCTAAAATGAAATAAAAATGATATCTAATAAAACATTACGATAGAACATATCGTACTTAATATAACTTTAGACGTGCAGGCCAGATGTACCTACATATTGATATGATTGTCGACACAGCGCCTGAAATTTTGGTTTCAATAGGGTGAGGCGAGGGTGACCGAGTCTACCCTGGCTAGCCATGATATTATAAGGATGTATATGTATTTACATGCTTACTGTAAGCGTTACGCAAACATTACAATTTTGGTAACAATTCCAATAAGAAAAAAGTTAATACGGATTCGGATTTAATAAATCATTATATTTACCAGGAAATAAAACATATTATATTGCTATTGTAGTACACGTTGAGAGTTAGATCTTATAATTCCGATGAGATCGTTAGACATAATAATGTCGGCGTTGGCTCGGACCTGTATGTTCGATTGTATTTTGGAACACACTCATACGCACATTCATATGTATTTACAATTTACAGCATATGCACAAATACTGCTCTTTGTTTTCTGTTACAAAATAAAGTCGAGTTAATAACTAAATACCTCGTAAGTTGACAAGTATTCAAAGACTTTACTGTAGCTATCGTTCAATAATAGGGGTATTTAGGAAAGTTAAGCTGAAGTTTGTCGAAGGTGTTGTCTTCACCTTTGCTATTATAATCAAACGATGCGTAATGACAAAGTATTTTTATATTCCTACATATACTGAAAATATGACAATAATATTGATGTTAATTATTATTTATTCTTTTGGCAACACCGAAAACAATTTTTATATAAGTATAGTGTATTTATAAATTAGGAAATAGAATAGGAAGATATGAAGGAAGTAACGGATCAGTATTTTCTCTGTCACAAATATTATTATAAGGCTTACCTACGTACTTACACCATAAAGAGGAAAATCGCTCTGGTGATTCCTGCTCGAGGCCTTAAGAGCACGTAAAGCTGTCGAACCTAGTTGTTATCACAATCACCTTATAAAGATCGCTACTCAAAGTAGATAAAAACATTCTATTTTAAAGGGTTACTCGCTCTCGTATTTTGCAGAGGTCAGACGGCTATCGGCCTATGTAAAAAACAAACAAATGTAATTGATCTTGAAGAATGATGAAATTTTTGCTCGATAAGATTAAAATATATTTTGTTAGCTAATTTGTAACCAACCTGCAATCGTAAGATCGTTGTGAATATGTCTCAAAGCGCAGCCCTATCAAGGTCTGGTATAGTACTCGTAAGTAGAACATCCCTGAGGTCTTGAATAGGTGATATGCCTTGCACTTCCATTTCATAAAGCCCTGAGGAGGACGAAGAGGAAACCCAGAGCAGTTCGGATGGCCTCGAACAACTATGCGTATCTGTGAGGGTTGTAGGGAGAACAATGTCACATTGCCCCCTTACTCATTTCAGATGATGATTGGTGGTCAATACAGTGGTTTTAATTGGAGAAAGGTCACTTAATCCGACCTTCTTCCCAAGGATACCTAAAGAAGAATAAGATAATAGAATTGTGGACTTAGAAATAAATATTCAACTCTGGACAACTTTACACAACAACAATGTACCCTAATTTTATTGTAAACTAAATAAAGTGAGCAACTCTTTTATTCTTTCAAATATAAATAAATACATTTAATTTACAATTTACGTTACAAATTAGCTAATAAAAATAAATAATTACATTACTTTACTAAGCATTGATTTGTTATATGCCAATTATCTATTTTAGGGCCATTTCTTGTATAGTCCCATAGTATAGATACATATTATATACTATTCACTACCGCAATACCATAATAATAACAAAACTAATCCGGAGGGCAGCTCGAGGCGCGCTGTTGCGGGGTAGCGACCCCACGGACCTGAGTGCTCCCGGGGGAAGGCCCTGTTCTTCCTCTCCGGCTTGCCTTCAATGGCCGGTTGGAGTGAACACTGACGAGGAACAGATCCCCCACCTCTGGCTTGCCTTAACCGGCCGGCCAGAGTGGAGTCGCGAGAG